>PVJH01046826.1:0-11635 GCA_004026705.1 Nesogale talazaci
TATATTCAAGAGGAATGCAACATTGAGACAACATCTGAACCCAGTCCAGTCCAAACTCTTAAGTCCAATATTACCCCACATGTCTGATACCAGACTGTAAAGTCTCCTTCCAACTCATGAAGTCACAGACCATTGGGTGCAGAAAGTTATGTATACAGTTGGGGTAGAGGAATCCTGGCGCTGGCAGGCGTCTCAGCACTGTTCCTCATGTCCAGAATTCAGGTTCCATCAGCAATATCCATTGGCTGTTGGAGCATCTCAGCACTGGCAGGGGTCTCTCTGTGTCTTCTCTGGTCCCAGAGGCCTGGTTCCATCAAGTCAAGCCCATGTGGCTTCTCCTCCGGCTTCTTCATTCTCCAGCACTCAGGATTGATCAGCATGCTGTCATCTCATCTAGTCAGGGGTTCGTCATCTCAGAGACTGACTCCCAAGAACTGGAAAAAATATGGTCTCTCATCTCCATGAGGGAAATACCGGGAGACTTCCCAGAATTCTGAGGAGAAAATCATACTCATGCAGAGGTCTCATTGTCTTCTCAATGGCTATCTCCTGATTAACAGGCTAGACTCCACCCTTACATTTCAATCATGAAAGTGACATAGGTAGAAACATGACCACCACACCAATATAAACTAACAGCTTCATGAGTTTTAAGCACCTGCATTACATTAAGATACCCACAAACATGGGCTAGCCTGAGGTCTCTGTACTGCTGTGTGGACTAATTGGTTGCAATATTAATATTACTTTGTAAAGTTAGCTATATGTATCTGTATCTATAACTATATATATTAGCATTCGTGTCATGGCCTTCATTTGCTGATGTGGCACAGATGGAAAAAAATTTATTAACATGAACTGGAAATGAACAAAGCCTGCCTCTAAGAAATTGTAAGCCATCATAAATTAAATCGAACACATAAATATGGACATCAGAGTTGTTAGTGAGCTGAAATTATCAGGCATTGGCAGATGATACAACCTTGTTTGCTGAACTTGAAGCAAATGTTGAAACTGATGGAAAGGACAGCTTTGGCCCTGGAGTCCAGCTCGTCTCTGTACCTGCGGCCTTTTCTTTTTCAGTTGTTTTTTTTTTTTTTCTGTAAAACGGGATGCATGTCATGTGATTGTACCCAGATAGAGTGTGTTGCAGTGCCCAACCCCTGGAATGAATAGTATCTTGAAAAATAATTGCAGCCTTCAGTATGGATTACAAGAGAATATAAATAAAACCTAATGTTCACAACTTAAGCAAGAAATCCCATCAAGAAAAAAGGAGAATAGAACAAAGACGCCAAGCATTTGAACTTATTCAAAGTCACAATCAATGCTCATGGCTACCACAGTCAAGAGGTAACAAGGGCAAAAAGGTTGGGGGGGGAGAGAGAGAGAGAGAGATTATCTTGCATTGGATAAATCTATTGTACAAGACCGCTGTAGAGTACTTAAAAGCAAGCAATGCATTTTAACGACAAAGGTCTTTTTGAAAAAAAAAACATTTAATTCCAAATAGCCTAATACCCTTGAGAAAGGTGGACATTGAATAAAGGAAATGGCAGAATTGACAGAGTTGACTTGTGGTGCTTGCGAAGAATATTGAAAGTAGCATGGATTGCCAAAAGGGGAAACAATTCTGACATAGAATAACTGCATCCAGCATGCCCGTGAGAGACAAGGAGGGTGAGACTCTGCCTTACATACTTTTGACATGTTATCAAGCAAAGTCCTGTGCCTGAAGATGGACAGCATGCTAGGACACGCACATGGACAGTGACAGAGAGGAAGTCTCTGAGTGGGAAAGAGTGACGCGGCGTCTGTCACAATGGGTGGAAACTTTGGCACCACTGTGCGGATGCCTCAGGACCAGACAGTGTTTGAATCTGTTGTGCATGGGGTCGTCGTGGGCCTGACCCGATAGCTCAAGGACTGTTACGCACAACTGGCATAGAAACATTTGTTTCGCTTTGCTTCATGTGTACGGCTTGGTTTTTTTGTTTGTTTGTTTAAGAAGTCCATTCTTACCAGTTCTGTGCAGGACATGAGACACAAAGTCACTCAGCTTTCTTACTTTTCTCCTAGTAATACCATGCTGGAAGAGGAATCCCCTCAATTGGCTTGAGGTCATCTATGCTTTAAATAGAGACAACTACTCCTCAATGCAACTTGAGTAGGGCGTTGCACTGACCTTACAGGTCTGCACTGTTCTTTTTAAAAAAATTTTAAATCATTTTATTGGGGGCTCATTCATCGTTTTTCACATATGTAAATAGGCATACTCTGTCAAGCACCCTCACATGTCCACTTCTGATTTTTAAATTTTGTGGGGGGGCATCACTGCCCTCTGGTGGTCGTGGGCGCTACCAAGCGCTACTCCTGAGAGCTGCCACTGGATTTGAACCACCAAGCCCACGGGCCGCAGTCCCGCACTCAACCACTTATGCCACCAGGGCTCAGCCCTCCACTTCTATTATTGTTCTCTAATTGTCCGCCTTTTCCCTTAAGCCCCTAGTATCGGTTTTTCCATTCCTTGCCCTCTTCCCCTGGTCTCTCCTCCCCTTCAACCCTCAATACTTTATACATTGTTATTGTTCTGTCATATCTTACACTGCCCGACCTCTCCCGCAACCCACTCCTTTGATGCCCGTCCTTCAAATAAGAGCTGTGTGTATATCCTTGCTGTTGTTCCGTCTCTCTACCCCACCTTCTCTCCACCCTTCCAGTATCTCCAATTTAACCATTGGCCTGAAGGGGCCTATCCATCCTGGTTTCCCTATATCTCCAACTCCGCTCTATGCTAGTTTGATTTCTCCAGTCCAACTGGATTTGCAAGGTACTGTTGGAACCATGATGGTTGGGGAGCGGGGAGGAAGGCTTCAGGAACTAGAGGAAACTTGTATGCATCATCATTGCCCGGCTGCCCCTTGACTGGTCTGTCTCCTCCCCATGACTCCCCTGTAAAGGGGCGACCAATTACCCATCAGTGGGCCTTAGGTCCCCACCCTGCTCTACTCCTCCTTTGTAATGATGTCATTCTTGTTCTTTGGTGCTCGATATCTGCTCCCTTTGACCCCTCTTGATCACACATGCTGGTCTGCTTCCTTCATGTGGACTTTGCTCTTTCTGTGCTGAATGGTGACTCGATTATCTTCAAGTCTTTGAGACTCCAGGCATTCAATCATTTGTTAGCTGGATACCATCGTTTCTTCTACTCTGTTTGCCTCTGTATCCATTTGTCTTCAGCGATATCGGGAGTCAATTGGTCCATTGATTTTGATTTTTGTTCTTTGATACCTGATTGTTTCAGCACCTCATGATCGCACAGGCAAGTGATCTTTTATGGTGGGTTTTGTTGCTTCTGAGCTAGATGGCTGCTTGTTTATGCTCAAGCCTTTAAGACCTCGGATGCTCTATCTTTTGATAGCTGGGCCCATCTGCTTTCTTCACCACCCTAGCTCAGGCTCCTACATGTCCTCAATGGGTGCCTTGGGGATGTGTGCACACAGTGCTAAATGATTGTTTTGTTCCCCCCCCCATTTGATGTCTATTGCCTACACCTTTCACAACTTTCACCACCATTTGAGCATGCTGGCTGTTGTGCTTCTTCGTGTGGTTGTGGTCTCTTCTCAGGTAAATGGTCTAATGTTTATCTTCAGGCTTTCAAGACACTTGATATATCTTTTGATGGCTGGGTATCTTCAGCTTTCTTCACCACGTTTGTTTGTGCACCTATTTTAATTCAGTGATAGTGTTGGGGCATTGAGCCTCGAGGAATGCCAGATTCATAGAACAAAGTGTTCTTGCATTGTTGGAGAACCAGGATGGGGGCCCAAGGGCCACTTGCTACCCTAATATTGGGCCTATAGATATGTTCTTAAATTTATTCCCATCTTATAATAGATAGTTGTCTCTATGTATGGACATACCTATGTTTAGAACTCTGTAAGTGCCCCTTTCTACACTGTTCTTTATTCACATAATGGTATGTGCTGAAGATCACTTCCTGTGCATGGACAGAGATCTCTATCAACGAGAGCTCATTTAGTCAATCTTGTGTTGAGAAAGAGCCCTGGTGGCAAGGTGGTTCTGAATCGGGCTGCCATCAGGGAAACAGAAACCACCAGCTGTTCCCAGGGAGACAGACAGGACTTTCTACTCTGCTTTCACAGTTGGGGGATGGGGAAGTCACAGGGGCAGGGCTATTGGGTCCTATAGGGTTGCTGGGAGGTGCCATCAACCCGAAGGAAGTGAGTGAACTGGCTGGCTGATGGGTTGTGTTGATGAGACTCTACGTTGCTGTCAGTCTTTTGCAGATACTACCTGGCATTGTTTCCTTGCGTTGTACATCGGTTCATACTGGGTCTGAAACAACAGCTCCTCTCACCCAGTCTGAGTCCACCACGAGAATGTATTGGTTCAAAGTGCAGTCTTGGGGATGATTGCCCTATTGTCTTTCATAGGAGTCTCTGTACTATGCATCAGCAGTGACAATGGAACATGAGATATCCCACCACTTTCGCCAACCAAATACGAAGACAGATGAGTGAGAGCTCAATCTGAAGAGAGGAACGTAATATCACAGGAGGGCTGACTTTATTGTTTTTTTTATTTTGTTTTCATGAATTGGTTTTTTGAAATGCCTCTAAAACGAATTTTACAGAAATGTTTTCCGTAAGTAGAAAGAATGATGATTATTTTCTCACTTTTGGAAAGAGAGTGGCAGGGATTTTCTAGCTATTTGTGGCCGTCAGGTGTTTATGTTAATTTCATGATTGAGATGTAGGTTTGGAGTCTAGCCTCTTAATATGGAGATAGCCATTGAGTAGCCAATGAGGCCTCTCTATGGATATGGCTTTCTCCTGAGACTGCTGGGGAATCTCGCGATATTTCCCTGGTGGAGATGAGAGGCGTACTCTCTTAGAAGCTGGAGGAGCCTGAGGAGAAGCCACAAGGCCTTACCCTGATGGAACCAGACCTTTGTAGCTGGCGAAGCCATGTGGAGAGCCCTGCCAGCTCTGAGATGCCTCTACAACCATTGGATGCTGTTGATGGACTCTGAGCCCTGGGAGCGAGGAGCCAGGGGAGACCCCTACCAGTGCCGGGATTCTGCACCCACTGGCCTTTGACTTCACGAGTCAGAATTAGACTTTACAAACTGGTATCGGGGATATGGGCTAATATCTGACTTACGATTTTAACCTGGACTGGGTTGGGAAACATTTTCAATGCCATTTTCCTCTTGTATATAAATCATAACCTTACATCCATATGGATATCGATGAATTTGTTTCTCTAGTTTACCCAAACTAACACACTATTTTATGATGATTCTTTAAAACTTATAAAGTGACATTGAGAGAACTATGATATTGACCTTTCACATCCAAGGACATACAATGTTCTCCTATTAGCCAAAGGATCTTATTTCTGAGGTTGTGGATGAGATACTGTATTACATCCTCCAACTCTCACTGCTCATGGGTTTTCCATTCGGTATGTTAGTTTTTCATTCACCTTATGTATTTCTCTGTGTTCACTTGGGTTTCTCATTTTTCTTTTAAGTTATTTCCCTCACTTTTCTTCCCAGTACAAGTTGACACAATTAAGGAACTAGGCATCCTGCTCTTGTTTCCAACATTAGTAGGAAAGTGTCTAGTTAGACACAGTCCACCTTGATGTTGACATCTGGTCAGAGTTGTGTCTACACCTTTTGAAATAAGAGTTGATGAAGCTTTCAACTCCTGAAAATATGGCATGTCCCAGTTGTCCATGGGGGCAGTTCTACTCTGTCCCAGATGGTTGCTGTAAGTCTGAATCGACTCGAGGGCAGTGTGTTTATTTTTTGTGTAAAAGGCTGATTGCCTCAAATGCTTGCCTGCCAATCAAACAGTGTGTGCATTGAACCCATGACTTGAGATGTGCTAGGAAGAAGAGGGAGCTGACTTCTTCAAGATTCACTGTTTTGGAAATCCTATGTGCCAGTTCTACTCTGCCTTGTGAGTTTTCTAACAGTCAGTTATTTATGGAAATGGAGGTTGCTACATACATTCAATGAGCACATTCAATGAGGCAGGGCACTAAGTTTGGCAATGATTAAAAAGAAAATACTCCTATTTTTAGAAAATGCTCCTGAGCCCTAATCTAGAAAGGGTATACTGCTTACAACAGGCATCCTTTGATTTGATGTTTACCTGTACCTCCAAAATAGGAAGTAAGATAAAAGAGTGCCAACGTTTACGATATTCATATCACATTGGCTGACAGATACATGGGCAGCAGATCCAGTTGTAGATCATATTTGTTTATTTGAACCATGTGCCCATAGAATCGAATAGAAAAGAATTTCACCTAGACATAGGGAAAATTACACAAAAATGCACAATGCTCATTCGAGGATATAGTTGATGGAGTGATCTTTTTTCCTTCCTTATGCTTGAAAACCAATGAATGAAAACATGAATGACATTGACAGCAAACACACACATAAACCAGTGCAGGCATATTTGGGGGATTAACCAAGGGAAAGTCTTATGTATAACAAGCACGTAAATGAATAACCAGACACACTCATTTAAACTAAGGGTTCATAACCCTTTTATGTCATTTAAGCACTGCATCAGGCAACTGAGATTGAAATGTGCCATTCACAGTTGCCAGATCATCACGGTTAGAACATAGCTTGAATCAGTGGAAACTCTTGCTGGTCCTCTATCAATGGAGGAGAAATGAAATATTAATTTGATACTCTGACAAGTGTTTTATATATTTCAGCAAATAAGGTAATGCTGGAAAAGTTTAAAGAACTGAAGATACGTAATAATAAAAATAAATGTTTTCACCCATAAATTAAAAGAAATCCTACCAAAGACAAACAAATCCAACAAAGACAATTCTATTTTATAAGAATGTAGTCTGTTAAGGTATACAACAGACCTTCAGGAACTGCTCAGACAGTTTTCCAAAAGTTTCTTAATGTAGTCCCGATATCATCTGTGTTGTTCTAGAAGTCTTTGGTCCTGTTGATAGATGGTAAAGATAGATCACAAATGAAGCAATATTTTAGGCAGCATTCACCAGACTTAAATATATTTAAAATAAAAAGGAGTGGCATTCCAATCAAATCCTTTAAAATGAGCAGTTATATTTCATCCTCCCCCTAGGACCTGGCCCTATTGAGAAAACGCATCCAGGCCTACTCTTCAGTGGCGCAAGGCAACCTCTCCTGCACCAGTATTAGTTCTGGGGGCACAGTGAGATCAGTGCAGGACTGTTCATCACATAGTTCAGCGGTTCAAAGTCACCAGCCTTTTCCTGGGAGAGGTGAGTCCATCAGCTCTTCTCAAGTATAGCATCCGTGTAGTCCTGTGCAGACTCTCTCTGAGATGAAACAGACTCGGCAGCAGTGGGTTCACATCAGGCTCGATCCTTACACAAAACCATTTACCTGACCTGTTTCTTTAAACAAAAGCGACCCAAAGACAGAAACCACTTGTCCGCCTCCACACCTCCCAACTTAACTATTCTTATACACTCTGTCCCACCTGGTGATTCTGTGGAGAATGATGAGGCCATAGAGCTTTACAACCTAAGACACCTAAATGGGAAGTCAGCGTCATACGCTTGCTATGGGGTGACATTGCCTTCAAGGCAGTCATGGTTGCGCTGACTCCCTCTCATTCTCTGATCATTCACAATCACTCTGCTGGTGAGTTGATTCAGGGTCATGAAGGAAATACTTTCATCATGCTGAATATGGCCAAGCTTTTTCCCCACTCTCTTGAATACACGTCACATATCCAGCAGACCACACAATATGTCCCCTTAGCTATATCTCAAGCACCTTCACTTATCATTTTAAAATCTCAGCCACATAAGCCAACCCCTATTTTGTTCTTTCAAATGAGAGCCATCGCTTTGCTCTCTGGCTTCAGAGAAAAAGTGACAAAGAATTCAGGAATGAAAGAGCAGGGAATTTGTGGAGCTGTGCACCATCTGGCATGTGCAGGGTCTGGACCAACCTCCATTACCACATGGACAGACAGAGATCCCAGACCTTCCCATTCAGTAAAAACTGTGCCCTGAACACTGGGTCTGATTCACATATGAGGCGCATGGAGGAGAGGAGGGCACAAACACGTTTTCCAGAGAGTACTTGGCAAGGTTGCCTTCTTCATCTGGGGCTGTTCCACTACTGGCAGGGCAAAGCTGGCAAGAATCTGTTTGGCTGCCCACACAGAAAGAGTCAAGAGAGGGTGGAGACAGTGTCCAGAAGTCATTACAGGAGTCATGTGTGTCCACTCCCATCCAGGTGGGTTTATAGGCACAGTCTACTGGATTTCTTTCTCAAAAGCACTGTTTCTCTTTTCTGTTATAGGATAATTCTGTAGCCTGGACCAGGAACCCAACCCATGCAGGCTAGCCAACACCTATGGAGAGATCGGGGAATCTGTAACTAAATTGCTTTACCTAAAAAGTGAAAGTCCACCAGTTGTGCCCTGGAACAGAGATTTGGACAGATACTTCCAAACAAAACAAAAACCACAAGGGGTATAAATATCACCATGGGCATGAAAACACAACGGAATGCACGGATGTCTCTGGGGACACAGGTCATGGTGAAAATGTTCTTTTATTTTGTGGCTTAGTCCATTCCTTGAAAAAGGACTCACCCTTGCAAAAGCTGAGTGACTTTGATAGGGACCAAGGCGCTCATAGAGATGGCCCACAGAGGCAGAATCCTTACTATCGCTTGCAAGCATCAGTGCTCACTCTGTCTCATTCCATTCATTTTTACTTCATACTTGGCATCTTTTTATAAAGCTAAGAAGTATACCCACCATTTCTTCTTCTATTTCTGTCTTGATTTTCTCCATAGCCGTGTGCACCACATCCAACAATATCAGAAACTTCTTTGGTGTTTCCTCGAAAGTCTTCTGACTATAACCCATATCAAAGAGCCCTGTCTTATGTCAGACCTCTGTGATTCACACACCACATTCAGAGCAAACTCTCGTCCAGGAAGATGGGAACACCAGGCGCTTCAAGGACATACCGAAGGAAAAGGAGTGATACTTGGTGCCCAGTGTAGATTTTCAACCCTATCTGAATAATAGATAAGCGCTTCTCTTAAAAAGTAAGAATGTTTTCCTGCAGGGATATATTTTTTTCATTACAAAAACCTTATCTCTCTCCAAACGGTATAATTTTCACTTCAGTGTCATCAGGAACATAAATGCTCTCAAGGGATTCAGATGCAACGCTCTTACAATGCCTATTCATTCTGTGGGTTTTGTAGAAAGAAATATTTAATTCACTTTTGGTTATTTTTGCCACCAGATGCTATACAAAAGGATGCATAACTGAAAATAGCTGAGAGGGGCAAATGGTTCCGAATATACAATTTTCACCACAGTGCCGCTTGCAATTCATCATCATGAGATTCATGGTTGGTGACTTTTAACTTTTAATCAAATAGTGTGTATTCTAGAATGAAGAAGATAAATCTGGTCATATTCTACTGGGTTGGAGAAGACATGACATTTGTCAAGTTCTAGAAAATACTTCCAGGTATATGGGTGTAGCGAGACTGGAACACTAATGGACTTATTTGGTTATAGAATAACCAACGTATTTTAGCCCTGAGGGTGGCGGGTTCTGAGTTGGCCAGCTCACTCAACACACAGCCCTTTGGATGCACCAGCCACTGCATGGGAGAGATATGAGGCTTTCTGGTCCCATGAAGAATAACAGCCTGGAGAATCTCACACACATACACCAAATCAAAGTCACTGACATCGAGTTGAGGCTAATAGCAATCGTACAGGGAAGGTACACCCGCCCCCGGGAGTTTAGGAGCAAACAACTCTTTACTGGAATTGAAAGGCTGATCGTCCTCCCACAGAGACACTGGAGCATTTCTGCTACTGGCCTTTCCTGTCACTCCTGAATGCAAAACCAAGACAGCAGTTCAAATCTGTCAGGAATCAGATGGGCCTCCATGGCAGTGAGCTCTTTTTGTTTTTGCTTTTAAGGAGATTTCAGACAATGGAACATCATTTGTTCGTAAGCGATTTATAGCCAGAGACACTAAGAAATATAACAAGAGTTGTAGGTTTAGAAAATCAATAGAAACCTTACCATTGCTCTTGCTGTGTTTTCAAACTATGCTCCTCTCGCTCCTTAGAGTTTTCAACACAGGTGTCGGTAATCCTTTCCACGTTTCCACTCTTAGCCATTAGAGCATTGTTTATGTCAGCTACATTGTAGGTAAAATTCATTTATGCTTATATAAAATTACTTAATTTTCACATATCGGAATCATTCTAGGACATTTGGTGTCAGCAACACAAAAGCACATTTACAATTTTTTCTACTACATATCACAAAAATGTCACCCAGTCCCTTTTCTTTCTCTTTTGATGAACACTTTTGACAGCTATTTTCATAATTCTTAGTTTTTGAATGAGACACATGTTAAACAGGAATGGTAGAAAGAAGAAACAATTGAAGGAGGAAATCCATTATCCAAACTGTCACAAGTGCACACTATATTCCTATGAAAAAAGAGGCATATAGAAGATATAGAAGTTATCTTTCCAAACTCATATATTGTCCTCCAGCTCAAAAGAGACATGTACACGAAATATTGTCATAAACAATCATATAAAACATACAAAATAATCCCTCTACCGACTTCCTGGAGCAGGGTAAAAAAAGACCAAGTGAGACAAACTTCCAAGAATGCATTTGAATGGAATCAATTCAGCGATCTTTGAAATACGTTTTGATCAAGGACAGAAGAAAGTTGCACCTCATGTCAATAAAATTATTCCAAGGACTATCTATTTAATGCCCCTCGCAGTGGCTCCCGTGGAATTCTTATCAATCACATGATTCCGAGTTTGCAGTGTTGGATGTTTCCAACAAAGCCTTGCTAAGCGAGTGAATCAGAAGCTGTGGGCAGTAATTTTTCTGTAACCAGGTGCGCACTCCTGTTGCAACAGACCCTATGCCATCCACGGGGTCATATTCCCAGTTTGCAAGGTATACAATTATGTTTACATGCCTCCATGTAAAACTTACCTGCTAAATTTTCCGGCCCATTGTGAACATCCTCCCTGGGAAAAAATGACAGGACTCATTTAAGGAAAGGAAGGAATATCTGAGGCGAAGTGGGATAGGAACAGGACTTGCTAAAAGGCCCTGGGCAACCTCCTTGGAAGGACTGGCCCTAGGGCACGCAGGACTTAGGATACATTACCCCACATCTCCATGATATGCTCCAGTGCAAGGTGTTTTCTCTCAGGATGATGAGTCACTGACGAGTTTCCTGCACAGACCACAAAAGAAAAAGCCATGCACTTATCTATTTTGAAAGAGATGCTTGTGGCAGGACTCTACACACAGATCTTTCCCTCCGCTGCCCTTCCAGGCATCCTTCCTGGAGACTTGCCACTGTCCCCGCCCCCTGACATCATCCTGCCTCCCCTATCACACAGGCGAACTGTTTCTCCTGAAGGCAATCCTCCGCTTAGGAGCACTGGTGGCTTCCAGCCCTGGGGAAGAGGGGGGCTGCGTGCCCACAAGGTCAGCAAGTCAAAACCAGCAGTCTCTCTGCAGGAGACACACGGGGCTTTCT
>PVJH01046827.1:0-11627 GCA_004026705.1 Nesogale talazaci
GGCAACAATGGACTCCAGTACACCAACAATCATAGTCTGACACGAGATTAGAACATACTTCATTCTGTTGTGCCCAGCATCACCTTAACTTGACATTGATTCAATAATAAGCAAATCAACAAAACTTTCCGGGCCTTCCAAGGCCTGCCAAAGAGCTCTGGGGGCATAATGGGTTATGTGATGGGATGCTGTTAGGTCATCGGTTTAAATCCAATGGCCCCACAAGAGCAATATGAACAGTCTGCATTCCCAATACTTTACCGCCTCAGAAACACAAATGGACAATTCAGCTATGTCCTCTGTTTCTGAATCACTACGAGTCAGAATTGATTTGATGGACTTGGTTTATCTGTAAAGCATGTACCAGGTCTAAGCATGTATTTAACATCTTTGAAGAAAGTGTGTAAATTCCATACTATTTAAAGTCTTCCTGAATATAGCAGAAAATTATCATAAATACTAATGGGTCATTATGGTCCATAGTTTTTGTTTTAGGGAAGATCCTCAGATTTCTGCATCAAGATTATGTACTTGGGAGCTGGCCAGAGGAAGTGAGAGGTAAGTGCTAGGCCACATTGACTAGAGAAACAAATCCAGAAACATTCATATGTGTGTAAGAAAGAGTTTTATATCAAAGAGCAATTGTATGTCGAGAAAGCATCCCAGCCCAGTCCAGACCAAATCCATATGTTTGATACTAATTCATATGTCCCTCTTCAGACTCACACAGGCACAAGCAATGATGCCAAATGCAGGAAGATCATAGGCCAGTGGGCTAAAAAATTTGTGGATCCAATGGCAGCAAAAGCATATCAGTGATGGTGCGGGTCTCCACATGGCTCCTCCAGTCTCTGAGTGTCTCAACAAGAAAAAGGTGAAGTAGAGAAAAATGTGGTCCATCTCCATGTCAGTGGAGAGGAAGTTCCCAGAATTCTCATGAGAAAGTTACCCCACAAGGAGGCATCATCAAGCTGTGAATTGATAGGTTATATTTCACCCCTAAACTTATTTAAAAAGTTGACATGCAGTTATAAAACTACCACAGGAGAGTCAAGATGGCATCCAGGTAGAATCACCTACCCGGTGCTCCTGTTATTAGGTTAGAAAATTAAGAGATAAGGAGGAAAATATTAGGAGGCTTGGTGCTAAAATTAGATTCAATGCACTAGGGTTTAGTTCAGCCTTCCTCCTATGATCCACAGAGCGATTTGAGAACTCACTGAAATGCAATAAGTTCACCATGTCTGCCATTGGGCTCTACTAATCCCTCACCAAATACAAAGGGACAGTATTTGCCACCCTTTCCTGTGCCCAAGTTCCTAGATGCTCACAGTGAAATAATTTCCCTAGGCTGCTGTATAAATGTGGTCATAATCCCAGGCTTGTACAGAGCCTCCAGACCTCACCACAAGAACACACATAGGAGTTTCCCTCTGCTATTCACCCGACTTCTGCATTCTATGATTTTACATACTCCCTCCACAGCCAGGAACAGAGTGAATACAACAACCATCCCTTCTCACAGTTCTGTGCCTGCCAGCATGGGTAACAATAATTAGTCACCAATTTGTGGCAACTGAAGAATACCTGGGATATTTACCCATGACATAGCTGTGCAGGAGAGAGCTAGGAGTGACCTAGAAGTGCAGTTGGGGGACAATTGAGATTCAGTAGACCATAAATCCACTTGGCTAGTCTTGTGGATAATACAGCACAGCCACAATACCCAAGCTCATAAATAAATAAAATTTTAATTTCTTACAATTCCAGGGTGTGTTCCTTTGAAGATAAGCCACCATAAATGTGGTCCTTGTCTACTAGCACACCATTAACATAACAAATTAGACAGAACGCTAACCCCCAGAGCATGCTTAAGATTCCACAATAACAAATTTGGAAAAGCCAGGGGGTTGACAGCCTACCACTTTGTGGCTCCACAGAGAGTCTTTAAAAGACTATAAATTGTGGTCAGAAAGTCCAAACCAGGCCCACCCCACCCCAACCCAAAGGCATACCTAAAATCATTTGCCTCAACTCACCCTCCAAGATCTACCACCGACTCCAGCCACTGAATCATCACATCACCTCACCTACATGACAGCACAATTCACCAGCATAGTAGACTCCAGGTAGTCCCCTAAACCACTCTTATCCGTCACACAGAGAAAGAGCTCATGACCCTCAGTCTCCTGGGAATATGGTTCTCAGTTCTTCCAAAACAACACATAGACAGCAGCATATCTCAACACCCTCAATAGGAAAATAAGGGGAGGGAAATGCAACAGCAGAAGCAGTCCTAAACCTGGAAACATTTAGAGAAAAAACAGACGTTGATCTGCAACAAAAAGAAATCTTCAGACCGCGGATTGGAGTAATATAGGATACGAGGGAAGCAATGCAGATGCAATGATGAAGATGAAGTTCATGGTAGAGAAGATGAGGTCCACAAACCAAGGGAAATGCAGGAACTAATGGATGAGGTAACAGAAACAAAACACGTGATAACAAGTCTCAAAAACAGACTAGAAGAGGCAGATAATCATATCAGCAATCTCGGAGACAAGCAGGCAGACTTCCACAAACAGGGAAAACAGCAAAACAAGATCATCAAAGAGGTGGAAGAAAGCCTGAGAACACTGACAGATGACTTCAAGAGGAACAATAATCAAATAATTGGTTCACCAGAACAAGATACTTGAAGAAGTCAACAGCTAAATTAGCAAGGGAATTCTGGGAAACAACCGTGCCACCTTGTGAGAATCAGACATTCATAGTGGAGTCAGAGAGGGCAACAATTAGACTAATTAGACTAGTGACCAGATGTCCCACTTTTTAACAATTTAACAACATCCCACTGTGTTCTAAAATTAAAATAAATATATTACAAGACTAATTTTGCATTTTATGAAAATTTTTGTTGCTCCATAGAGACCAAATTTTTAATCAAGAAATCACCCTAACCCCCTACCCCCCACCCCCGGTCAATGATGCCCCACTTAAAATCTGGTCACTTTACTCTACGAAGAACTTGCTGAGGCACATAGTTAAGTTATCCAACTTTGAGAAAAAAGAAAAATTTTAAGAGCAGCAAGAGGAAAAAAGGTGGTCATATACATTGATGCTCAAGAAAGAATATGCCCAGACCTGCCATGAAGAGGAAGAGACAGTGGAATAATAGCTTCCATAAAGTGAAAGAAAAAAAACACCCACTTGAGAATCCTCTACCCTGTCAAAATATCTATTAAGATATTTTGGAAAGGAAGGATAGACAGTGAGGTAAGAGTCTTCCCAGACAAGGAAAACTCAAATAACACGCCTTAAGATACCTGACCCATTGGGAAATACTTGCTGTTTTACAGTGGTCAGAGGACCAACATCCACCAAGCACAAGTAGGAGACTGCTGAAGAGATCCATCCATCCAGAAGTCAGCATGTTGAATACAATGACCAACATAATATTGCCTGAGGAAAAAGAAGGCAAGAATTAAACCCCCAACATAAACACAACACACTGATACAAAGGGTGAGAGGAAAACACTCAAAACAAAAGGTACAAGATAACAGCCATGAATTCACAGGAGATGGTAATAACTCTGAATGTCAATGCCCTGAACTCATCCATTAAAAGACAAAGGTTAGCAGGCTGGCTCAGAAAACATAACCCATCACTCTGTTGCCTGAAAGAGAGCCAACTTAACCTCACAGATAAAAATAGACTAAGAATAAAAGGCTGGCAGAAAATATACCAGGCAAACGGCAACCTAAAAAAGTAGGATTGCAATCATAATCTATGACAAAACTGACAAGATGCAAACCATAACAAGAGACAAGGATTGACACTACATCATGCTTAAAGGATTAGTAGCCAGTAAACATAATAAATATATACATACCTAGTGGGAGACCCATAAAATTCATCAAACTATTCAAAAGATGAAAAAGAGATCATAGTCTCAACAACCATATTAGGTGATTTTAATACACCACTCTCAGAGAAAGATAAGTCACCGGGAAGGACGCTCAGCAAGGAGACTACAGAGCTAAGCTACAATTAGGCAACAAGACCTGACAGACATTTATAGAGCTCTCCATCCCAATGCAAAAATATATTCACTGTTGTCAAGTGCACATGGCTCATTTTTGAAAAATAGACCACATGCTGGGACACAAGTAGAGCCTGAGTAAAGGCAAACACATAACAATCACGCAGAAAACCCTCTCAGACCACCATGCCGTAGAGTTGGAGATCAACGAAGGGATGACCAGAGGACAACACTAAACCTACAGACTGGGGAGAAGGGCTGGCCTACCACATCCACACAGAAGTAAGCCTAGAAGGAAAAAGAGAACAAGGGACTAGATCTCATACTGGCACACCTAGCCCTGAGGATGATGTCTCTGCAAGGAACTGCTAAGGCACAGAAAGGACTGTAGGGCCTACGACAGCTCGAGGCCTGATGTCCCCTTGCTGGAGCATAAATTGAGAGAGGACAATATTGGGGACTCAAGGTGGGGAGTGAGCCTCGTCTGATCAACCCCACAGTGGGGCAAACCAAGAAGGGTATGTAACAGATCAGTGATATGGCAAAGCACAGTCACAATCCCCCTCCACCCTGAGGAGCCCCCAAAATAAACTTCAGGCTATAAGGGCAGCTCCCAGAACCCCCTGGGATAGGTCCGGAGATAGTCATAACGGTCAATGGACAGACTTGGAATTATGCATGTGTTTTTTTTTCTTTTGGGGGCAAGGGAAAATTGTTCTCTTTGTCTCTCTCTCTCTCTGTGTCTGCCTGTCTTGTTATTTTGTCTTTCAGTTTCTTTTTGTTTTGCCTCTGTTATTGTTGTTTTATCTACCTATATAAGATAGGCATGGGAAGCAAGCCTGAGTAGAAAGCAATAAGACCGATCGAGGGACTTAGGGGAGGAGGAAGTAGGGGAAAAGAGCAGTGAGAAAACAACACCAGGCTGAGCCCTGGTGGCCTAGTGGTTGTGTGTGGGACTGCGGCCCACAGGGTTGACAGTTTGAATCCAGCAACAGCTCTCCAGGAACAAGGCTGGGCTTCCTACTACCACCAGGGCAGTGATGCCACACACAAAAAAAGAAAGAAAACAACACCATAGGCAGGGGAACAACTAGGAAATTAAAAGTAACAAGTAGGATGACGTAGAGCTCATGCATTGGAACAATAGCAATCTAGCTGAGAGAAATAACTAAGAGGCTGAAGAAGGGTGAGCATGATGTTGGGGCAGGAAGAAGGTGTAAGGAAACAGGAATGATCGAGGAAGCAAAGCTATAGAGAGGTATAAAGATAGGTGTGCACTTATATAGATATATTAATTCATAAAAATGAAGACACTCAACTATATAACATATTTATATGGCAATACATTGAGGAAGTGAATGAATGTTGGGCCTCTGCTCAAACCCTCCCTCATCGCAAGAACACTTTGTTCTAACAACCTGGCATTCTGTGATGTTCACCCTCCCAATAGGATTGCTGAAGACAAAATCGGTACATAAGCAAAAATGGTAAAAAAATAAATCTCATGGTGCCCGACTATCAAAATATATAGGATGTGGGGTCTTAGACGCTTGAAGTTAAACAAGCAGCCATCTAGCTCAGAAGCAACAAAGTCCACATGGAAAAAGTACCCCAACCTGTGTGATTACCAGTTGTCTACAGAATCAGATAACAGGCATCGAAAGACCCAAACATATTGTTGAGAAGAAGGCGTTGGGAGCAGAGACCCAAAACCCATCTGTAGATAATAGGACATCTCCTCACCGAAGAGTCACAGGAAGGGATGAGCCAACCAGGATGCAGTATAGCACCAATGAGAGACACAACAGTCCTCTGGTTCTTTGAGGCTTCCTCATCACTGACTATCATGACACTAGTCCTGCCTTTTAGTTCTGGCTAGACTGGGTCATGTACACTGGTATAGATAAGAGCTCATGACACACAGCATCCAGGTGAGACAAACCCCTCAGGAACAGAAATGGGAGTGGTGGTGCTAGGATGGTAGTGGGGAGGAAGGAAGAAGGGGAAACCGATTGCAATGCTCAATGTACTACACACACCACCACCAAGGGGGATTAACAACAGAAGTGTGGGCGAAGGGAGACAACAGTTGGTGTAAGCTATGAAAATACTAATAATTTATAATTTAGCAAGGGGCCACAAGGGGAGGGGGGAAGCTGATACCAAGGGCTCAAATAGAAAGTAGATGTTTAGAAAATGGTGATGGCAACATATGTACAAATACGCTTGATACGATTGATGTATGGAATGTTGTAAAAGCTATAATAGCCCACAATAAAATGATTAAAGAAGAAGAAATTAAAGCATTCTCATTAAATCTGCCATCCTTTCTACCACAATGATTATTCTATTTTGATGTGGGAGATCAAAAATAGCAAGTGTGGTATAACTTCTAGAAAATTATTAGCAAATAATTATCGTTATTTGAAGTTTTTTGCTCTGAAAACCAAAAAGAATCAACTCAAAAGATATCACAGTCATGACATAGTAATATGACTAGTGTTTTTATCTATCAAATCTTCAAAAACAAAACTATTAAAATACTGAAGAAAATATATGGTTGATAAGCATTCAGCAGATTTTTCTTCAGAAGTTAAACACAAAGAGAAAACAGAAGTCTCTGAGGAAAAACAGGATTGGCCAAGGATTATAAGCTGTTTGTCACATAGAAGAAAAGGTATGGCTTGGTACATGCACTTTTGTTAGGAAGCTAGCAACAGGGACTGGGGGTGTCTGCAGCCCCACTCCCACCCCAATAGGAGGTTGGAAGAGAACAAGGTGAAGTTCAACCAGTCATAAAATCTAAGGGGCATTGTGGTGGTCATGTGCTTATGTTAATTTCATGATTGAGATGTGGGGGGGTGGAGTCTAGCCTGTTAATCTTGAGATAGCCATTCAGTAGCCAATGAGGCCTCCATGTGGGCATGATTCTCTCCTGAGACTTCTGGGAAATCTGGTGATATTTCCCTCGTGAAGATGAGACCTTTTGTTGGGAGTTAGACTCAGAGACAAAAAAACTACAGACAAGACATGAAGGCAGCATCCCAGGAACTGAAGGAGTCGGAGGAGAAGCCACACGACCTTGCCCTGATGGAACTAGATCTCTGAAGTTGGAAAAGCCACGTGGAGACCCCTGCCAGCGCTGAGTTGCTTCAACCACCACTGGATGCTGTTGATGGACCCTGAGCCCTGGAAGCGAGGAGCCATGAGGGGACCCTGGCCAGCCGGTGCCGGGACTCTGCACCCACTGGCCTGTGACTTTGTGAGTGGGAAGGAGACTTTATAGACTGATTTCGGGCATATGGGCTAATATCAGACTTATGACTTTGAACTGGACTGAGTTGGGATGCTTTCTTAACGTCCTATTCCTCTTGTTTATAAACCATAACCTTATATCCATATGCGAGTCTATGTATTTGTTTCTCTCGTTACCCGAACTAACACAGGCAGGCACCAACTCATGCCTGAGTCAGGTGGGCAGTACACCTGGGTGGGCCCAAACTAGGTCAGGTGGGCTTAATTTAGCCAACAGAGTCAACCACTATTTTTGACCATGTCTCCCAGCCAAAGGCTTAAATACCAAGAACTCAAGGCCATCTGGCCCCTTGTTTTCATCTTCCTTGCCCTTCTGCTTGCTATGCAGTGGTCTTCTGACCACCATGTGTGGGTGTGCAGTCCCACCGGGGTGCCCTTGTTCAGTGACTGTAAAACCTTAAACTTTTGTACTTTATAAAAACTCATTTGGATCACAAGCCAGGCTTTGGTGTGAATTCTTTCTCATGTGAAACCAAGAACTGAGATGTTTCTCACCCAAGATACCTAACACTTTCTCTATGGGCTCTTAAGGATGGGGCAGGGTAATGCAATGAGAATGAAACAGCTTGTGAGAGAGGTTGTTTTATATACTGGTCATTCTTGCCTTCCTCTTTGGTAATATCTTCCCTACTTGGATGATCTTAGACCCTAGAGTTAGGGGTTTCAAACTGGGACAAGATACGTGAGTACTTGAAGCTGCTCTATTTGAAAATACTAGGTCCCACTCATACTCTCAGATCTCCTCAGGCTGCCATAACAGAGGACCACCAACTGAGTGGCCTCACACATCAGAAACACATCATCTCAAAGTTGTGGAGGTCACGAGCCCATTTGGGGTGGACCTTGGTCCCTGTGAAGGCTTTAGCAGAAGACCCTTCCTTGTTTCTAGTTTCTAGTAATCCCAGATGGCCCCTGGTTTATAGGTGCATCTTCTTGTGACCACCTTTTTCTCCATCCATGTCTTTGAGTTTCTTCTAAGGACGGGGGATTACATAATTCTTTTTAACTGTCTGGGGATAAAAAATCATTTTCCTTGATCCTTTTGCAAAGTCTTGTCTGATGTGGTTGGGCATGCTCTGGCTTTGTGCTGTTCAGTGTTGTGCAGTTGTTCCATTAGTCAGCTTATTTCCTGTCTGAGGAACAGGGCCTAGAAATACCAGGTTGAGCTGTCTCATCTTGCATGATTGCATAGTTCTGGTGACTCACTTCAACATGCCAAGTTAAGCATGGCAGTAACTGCAGGTCCATGGTTCTGGATCCCACCCATATTCTGAATTCTATCACCGTGTTCATCGGGCGCCATAAATCACCCTCCTCTGTCCCTTATGCTTTCTCCCCACTATCCTCACATGCTCTCACTGTTGACTTTTCCCCATCACCACAGGCATGTTTTTTCTAGTCCAGAAATTTCACATCTGTCATTCTTTCTCCATCAATTGTCCTAATCCTTCCTTTCTTGACAACCCAACTCCACAGTCTTTCATTCAATGCTCTATTAAGATTTTAAGTTCTTAAAAGCTTCTGAGTCCATATACACAAGCAACATGTGAAATATTATCATTATAAACATAAAATATTCTGAGTCAAAAGTAGAAGTATTCCTTCATTCAACATGGTTTCCAACATTGCCAGTACCATTTCCCATGGATAGGAACCCTGCTGGTGTCGTGGGTGACACATCCCGGACATCAGAAAGTCTGGAAAGGCTCAATGGCGAGTTTGCTTGGTTTCCACTGTTAATCATATGGAGTAGTCTGCTCCAGCTTTTTATTGAGGCATTTATATGTGTATGTTACCTGCACAGTTTTATGCTGTGTGGCATAATCCTTTTTCCCATTGTTACTTTTTTACCACTGTACGGCATTTTGATTTTGTATACAACTATCTGGGGGAAAGAATAGAGTTAGACCTAGGATGTCCCAGACTTCTCCTTTCTCTGCCTGTGCCTCTTGCTTGCTTGAATCTTGGAGATGAGTAAAGCTAGACATGGGTGAAATCTTTGTTCATCGGAATCTGTTTGACAATATGCTCTTGTGTTGGCAGATGACTTGCTGTATGCAGTTCTCCCTAAAGGCAACAGTTTAAATTCTCACCAGGAATGAGTCAGAGTTCACTTCTCCAGTGCAGTAGCAGCATTCACTGTAGTCGCACTGAACAGTCTTTGTCTTTTATTTTGTACTTTTTGCCTTATTTGCATTACCAGTTATTTTTACAAATTAATGTCTGCATGAGTTTCCTATTAATGTTAACCCCTGTCCCCCACTCACAAACACATTTTTTAGGTTAAGTTTTCTTGTCCTTATTAATTTTAGAAAACTCATTGTAAAGTATCTGGATCTTGCAGTTTCTGGATTCTAATGCAATCTACCACTTGCTAAATGTGTGTCTTCAGAAAAGTTGCCTGTTTCAATGTCTATATCCATAAGGTCATGTTAAGGTTCAATGAGGATGCAGATAGGCTTGAAACTATTTATAGGCTTTTTTTTTCAATATCTATATATTATAGGCAAGATAAACAATCTGAAGGAAAACACAATGGGACTGATGGTTCTGGGGAACATGGGAGAGGAGGAGGTAGTGGAAAGGGATGGGAGACCCAACAGATTCAGGGACAAGGGAACAAGAGATCTAAAATCGATGGCAAGGACATAGAAAGGTGGATGGGGTTTTAGGAAGTGCAATGTAGCCCAGAGGAATGACCAAGTGCCAAAGAAAGGTCGAACATGATAATGAGACAGGAGGAAAGTAAAAGAATTGGGAGGCAAAAGACATTTATAGAAGTATAAATATAGGCATATGTAAATATATTAATGTATAATGATAGGGATATCAACCTATGTACATGTATTTATATGTTAAGTTTTAAGGCAGCAGATGGACATTGGGCCTCTACTCAATACAAGAACTACTTATTTTAATAACCTGGCATTCTGTGATGCTCACCAGTCCGACAAAATTGATGCAGACAAAATGGGTGTATAAGCAAATGTGGTAATGAGAGCTGATGGTGCCCCGTTATGAAGAGATATAGCATCTGAGGTATAAAAGGATTGAAGTTAAACAAGCAGCCACCTAGCAGGGAAGCAACAAAGCCCACCTGGAAGAAGCACACCAAGCTGTGTGATCACGGGGTGTCAATAGAATCAGTCATCATAAGATCCCAAACAAATAAATTACATTGGTGCAAACAAGAAGGGTTGGAGTGCAGCCCCAAAGTCCCATCTGTAAACAATTGGACATCCCCTCACTGAAGAGTCACAAGGAAGGCATGAGTCAGCTAATGCTTCCTCCCCACATCTAAGGTGACCAGACCTCCTGCTTTTTAACAATTAAATGTCCTGCAGCGTTTTAAAGTTAAAATATATTGCAATACTCTTTGCATTCTATGAACATTTTTTTTGCTCCATATAGATCAAATTTTTTTTTATTTGTGATCAATGTTTCTTTTTATTTTATTTTTTTCCAATCATTTTATTGGGGGCTCATACATCGTTTTTCACAATATATAAATAAGCATATTCATCAAGCATCCTCACATGTCCACTTCTATTATTGTTCTCCAATCGTCTACCTTTTTCCTTAAGCCCCTAGTATAGGCTTTTCCATTTCTTCCCCTCTTCCCCTGGCCTCTCCTCCCCTCCAACCCTCAATACTTTATACATTGTTATTGTTTTTTCATATCGTACACTGCCACTGCCCGACCTCTCCCCCAACCCACTCCTTTGATGCCCGTCCTTCAGATAGGAGCTTGTGTATATATCCTTGCTGTTGATTCCATCTCTCTACCCCACCTTCCCTCCACCCTTCCAGTATCTCCAATCTAACCATTGGTTCAAAGGGGCCCATCCATCCTGGTTTCCCCATATCTCCAGCTCCCCTCTATGCCAGTGCGACTTCTCCAGTCCATCTGGATTTGCAAGGTAGAGTTGGGACCATGATGGTTGCGGGGAGGAAGGCTTCAGGAACCAGAGGAAACTTGTATGCATCATCACTGCCCGGCTGCCCCCCGACTGGTCTGTCTCCTCCCTGTGACTCCCCTGTAAAGGGGTGACCAATTACCCACCAGTGGGCCCTGCTCTCCTCCTCCTTTGTAATGATGTGATTCTTGTTCTTTGGTGCTCGATATCTGCTCCCTTCGGCCCCTCTTGATCACGCATGCTGGTGTGCTTCCTGCATGTGGACTTTGCTGTTTCTGCGCTGAATGGTGACTCGATTATCTTCAAGTCTTTGAGATTCCAGGCATTCAATCATTTGTTAGCTGGGTACCAT
>PVJH01046828.1:0-11621 GCA_004026705.1 Nesogale talazaci
GGGAGCTCACTCTGACAGCGTGGGAGTCCACAGCCTGGGACTGGTGGGTGCCACTGAGGCTGAGTCGGGCCAGGTGTGGGAAGAGCTGGCTCTGGGCACCCCAGCCCCGCTGCACAGAGATGGGCACCATGTGACGTGAGCGCCCAGCGCCAGAGGTGCCCATATTTAGGCATTTACAGTTCACTCTCCCTCCAAGTGTTTAAAGCATGACCTCATTTCCCATTCGCCCGGCTGCATCGACACCAGAGCCAAAGCCCACAGTCTCCTCGACTCCTCCTTCCTCCCCTGGTCCTCAAACCCAGGGCCAACTGGATGAGCTACAGCAGCTGCTTCCGAGTTCTGGAAGTTTCTGCCCCCGTCCTGCGCAGCTCCCCCAAGCCTGCAGACTCCACAGCGCTGTCAGGAAGGCGGAGAAGCGGTGTCTCTGGTTTCCTGGGTGACTGCCATCGCCAGTGTGCAGGCTCAAAGCCAACCCATCACAGCAACCCAGCTGCCTGCGCTCCAAGCCGCCCCAGAAGTGGCCTCTGGTCCCCAGCGGTGCAGCGCTACAGAAGCTCGGAGCCTGGGACCACCTGAACTTCAGGGACTAGAGAGAGAGGCCGGGGGCCGGGCCTTACTCTGAATTCCCAGGGCTCACCCAGCACTCTCAGCTAGAGCTGAAGAGCAAGGCAGCCCTGCCTTCTCCCCACCTCTGGCCACCTGCTCAGGGGTCAGCTCACCGCACGCCCCAGCCGGTGTCCAGCACACCGACTCTGGGGACTGAGTACAAAGGAAAAACAAAGACAACTAGCCGGATGGTGGCTGGCTACCATGATGGCACATTTGGATTAAAGATTCCATAGAAGACTCCGCTTCAGAAAAGGAAACGGGGAACAGAACTTCAAATTCTCGTAGACTCCAGACTTCCCTGAAACTACTGCTCTTCATCTTCACCTCTTAAACCAAAAGTCATCCCCCGAAGTCTTCTTGCCCCCAAGTATTCCACTCAGCAGTGAAGATGTCTCCCCAAGTGCCCTAAGTGCTGTGCCCTTTCAGCTCTGCCTACAGACAACGCAGGTGACCAGGGCAACGTGGAGAACAGGTGAAACCCTAGGGGCTGTGAGTTTATGTCGCAGGGAGAGGAGCCCACAGGAGAGTGGGCAGAAGGGTGGCATACCTTGGAGAATGTAATCAGTGCCACACAATTGAACACATATATAAAGCATCAAACTGGTTTGCTAAATGTTTTGCTGCAAATATTCAACCACAAAGTCACTAGAAAATGTTTTGGAAAAATTATTCGCCTCCATAATTACAGACCATAGTTTCACTTAATTATCACACCATGGATTAGAAGTCTTAAGTCTATGAACTCCTTAAAAAGTATTTGGGCTGAGCCCTGGTGGCGTAATTGTTGTGCGCGCGACTGTCGCCCACTGGGTTAGAGGTTCAATTCCAGCTCCACGGAGCAAAGGCTGGGCCTCCTACTCCCACCACCTGAGGGCAGTGATGCCTCAAAAGCCAAAATATATATATATATATTCCTTAGGGGCTGAGCCCCGGTGGCATAGTGGTTGTGCGCAGGATTGCAGCCCACTGGGATGGAGGTTCAATTCCAGCAGTGGGGCTGGACCTCCTACTCCCACCACCAGAGAGCAGTGATGCCCCCCCAAAAAACAAACAAAATATATATATACATTCCCTAGGGCTGAGCCCCAGTGATGTAAGTGGTGAGTGCGGGACTGCAGCCCATAGGCTTGACGCTTCAAATCCAGCAGCTGCTCTCCAGGAGCAAGGCTGGATAGCTCCCACGACCACCAGAGGGCAGTGATGCCAAAAAAAATATTCCTTAAAAAAAAAATCCTGGGCTGAGCCCCGGTGGCGTAGTGGTTGTGCACGGGACTGCAGCCCACTGGGATGGAGGTTCAATTCCAGCTCCACAGGGGCAAAGGATGGGCCTCCTACTCCCACCACCAGGGCAGTGATGCCCTAAAAAAACAAAACAAAACAAAAATCCTTAGTTTTTCTCCCCCTAAGTGAATCATACAGGCAAAAGACAATGTCACCTGAGGACTAAGGGCCCAGGCCATGGCACTTGCCATCACCAACCATGCAGGTGGGAGCTGGATACTGAACGCAGGCAACAGGAGGACGGAGACATTCGCCTGTGGGGTGGGCAGAGAAGAGTGGAAGTCCCCCAGACTGTCAGAAGCACACACACGTCTGTCTCAGGGAAAGTGCCGTTTGGTCGCTGCTTGGATGCCAGGGCGGCAGGACTTTAGCTCACGTACTTGGGCCTGTTATCCAGAAGGACCAGTCCCTGGAGAAGGGCATCACAGCATAGTGGGGAGGGTCTGCCACAACGGGCTCAGACACGAGGGCACCGCGCTTTGCCCGTGGCTGTGAGTCGGATCGACTGGACAGCACAGGCGCACAGGCAGTGACAAGGAGCGAGGTTTAAGACAGCAGGGCCACGAAGGAGACAGCTGCGCTGGGTGGCACCTGGCTCCCGCACAGGAAGACAGCTTGCTGACTGTTGGACAATGTCTATTTCCTTTACAGGGCAGCTAGAGGAAGGGCAGTGTTGGGTTAATCAATGAGCGAGATAAGCAAGGGCTTTCTCGGGCTTGCTTACGGATCTGTAGTCAGCAGTTCCACATGCTATCATGTGAAAGACTCTGCTTCCAGACATGGCAGGTGCCTGGGTCTCTCCCAGGCCCACAGCACCTACCTACCAAGTCAAAGCCTCTCTTGAAATTCTTGGTGTCCCAAAGGGAAGGGCCATCCAGTCAGCCAGGTGCCACGTGCTTTCTTGATCATCCCGGGTGAGTTTCACAGGGGTCCCCCCACCATCTACAGAACACTTTCACATCAGTGGTGTGGGGAAGCGCCCCGGAATCCGCTCTCCTGCTCACCTGGCTGACAGGTTCCTCGGCCTCAGGAAGGTTACCCAACATTCCTAATGCGGACTCCACCTCTCCCAGACACAGAATAAGAGGCCCCTAGGATGTCAGGCACAGGCAGAGGCTGATCACCAGGAGAAATAGCTGAGGTAACTATTGGAAGCCCTGGAGACGGGGCTTCTGCGCCAACCACAAAGCCCCGGAATCGATGGCAGCAGGTTTGGTTTTAGAACTATGTCTGGTGGTATAAATCAGCGGTTCTCAGTCTGTGGGTTGCGACCCCTTTGGAGGTCAAATAACCCTTTCACAGGGGTCACCCGATTCAGAACATTAGCAAAATTGAGTTACAAAGTAGCAACGAAAATAATGTTATGGTTGGGGAGGGTGGTCACACATGAGGAACTATATTAACGGGTTGCAGCATTAGGAAAGGTTGCGAACCACTGATATAACATTTTTAAAAAGCAATATAAATGCTGAACTCAGAGAGACCTGAAAAACCAAAGCCTGACCCATGTCCTTACAACTCTAGGTAAAGAAAATCCTCACCACTGGGCCAATAGGTCATAGCATGACCAACAGAGCATAGACTGGGGTTGTCATGGAGTTCATCTTGCTACCATCCAGGCTCACAGAAGAAGCGGTTAAAAGATGAAGAAACACCTTGCGTTCGGTCAATCTCCTGCCCGAGACCTCTGTAAAGTGCTGAAGCGCAAGGACGTCACCTTGCAGATCAAGGTGCGCCTGACTCATACTGTGTTATTTCCAATCATTCCATGCACAGCGAAAGCTGTACACAGAATAAGAAAGCCAACAGAAGCTATGCCCCGGTGGCCTAGTGGTTGTGTGTGGGACTGCGGCCCAGAAGGTTGACGGTTCAAATCCAGCAGCAGCTCTCCAGGAGCAAGGCTGGGCCTCCTACTCCCACCAGGGCAGTGATGCCACACACAAAAAAGCCAACAGAATAGGCAATGCATTTGAATTATGGTGCTGAAAACACACAGTGAGTGTACTATGGAGTGTCGCGAGAACAGATTGGAAGAAGTCATTGCTGGAATGCTCCTTAGAGGCAAGGATGGCCAGACGATCTCGGCTATTCTGGACATGCTATCAGGAGAGACCAATCCCTGGGAAAGGACGTCACACTTTGTAAAGGAAACCCCAACAAGAAAGAAGCATCAGACTCCCGTGACCCAGTCAATTCGAACTCACAGTCACCTGCAGCACAGGGGCTGTCCGACAGCCCCTGAGCACTTCCGACAGGAGAACTCTATATGCGAGTCAAAGGCCCGTCTTTCTCTGGTGGAGTGGCTGGTCGTTTCAAACCGCTGACTTGCCAGTGAGCGGCCCCACATGTAACCCACTACGTAAAGTGAGGACTGGAGGGACACGGTACCTGCGACGAGGGCTCAGTCGTGCCGACTGTGGAGATGCAGGACTCGGTGGCGGTGTCCACGGGGCTGCTAAGAGCTGGGATCAAGTCACTGTCACAACCCACGCCCACATGCCCAGGGCGGGCCCCAAGGGCTGGAATGTCTTTGGGGACTTCGCCATGGGATGCCCACTGGGCCCAGAGGGTCTGGAAGGCAGGTGGGTGGCCAGGCACCCAGCAGTACCAGTGTGGGAAGCCTGAAGACAGGCCAGTGGTCACAAACATCTCAGTGGCCCTTTGTTCCGCTGCATCCGTTGACCCCTTCCTGAAAGCAGCTTCCCTCCTAGACCTGGGGTGGGACCCACAAAGCAACAAGAGGAAGCACTCATGGCGCCAACCTGAAGGTCACAGCTCCCCCCACCCGTGAGGAACTGGGTGTATTTATTCAGTGTCTGGTGTGGCTTTTTCCCATAAAGATTCACAGGAACGTTCACAGAGCAAACGGGTCTTCTCTGGAACCTCTCGCACACGTTTCCTTTCAGACCTCAGGTTCAGGCCTCAGTGTAACACCTCTCGCCCACCACCCCCTGGGCTTCCTGGGCCACTCCTCCTCACCTCTCCTCCCCTCTCCTCCTCACCTTTCCTCTCCTCTCCTCTTCTCTCCACACTTTCTCCCTGGGCAAATGCTGCCCGCTGACCTCTAGGGCTTGGCTGTTCTAAGGTCTGCAGACCTTCCGGTACACATTCTAAGTCCACTTACTCTTTGCCTGAAACTGACCAAGGGAACTGGGTTGAGGTGAGGCTGGTGGTGGGAACCCTCCCAGCCCCCACCATAAACATGAAGAGAAACACCCCTCTTCCCCAAAAAGCCCAGCCTGGGAAGCCTGCGTGCTGTTCACGCTCACTCGCCACCGAGGAGATGCACGTTAAAACCAGAGAGACCGCTCACACCCGCCATACTAACACTGATGGTGACGACATATACACCGACTCTTTTTAGAGGTGTTTTAAGCATGGACGTGTATGATACGTGAATACTATGTTAAGAAAACGAAAAAAGGAAGAAGCCAAACTTGACTAACGGGTGCCATGGGTGAAGAAGAGTTGTTGTTTAGCAGGCACTGAGTTTGTTAATGGTGGTAATTTGGAAAGGGATATCAATAATGGCTGTACAACACAAACGGCTTAATTCAGCACTTTAAAGAGGTCTTGTGCAGCAGGAATACCCAATACAATGCATTGTTCTGCCTTGACTGCTGCTTTCATGAACACTGATTGTGGATCCAAGGAAGGCAAAATCCAACTTCACCCTTCCTCATTTATCATGTTACCATGCGGCCTGCTGGTTCGGTTGTGAGGGCTTTGGTCTTCTTTCTCCACTTGGCTTGTCATCTATACTGAAGACGACAACCCTTGATCTTTATCGGCAAGTGATGCTCAAGCCCACTCCCTTTCTAAAAGGCAAGGTTACTGACCAGCCTTCCTGCAGTCCTTCCTATGCATTTCTCACACACTCCAGCTGCTGCGTGCGGAGTCAGTAACCACGGGGAGAGGAGGCAACCCTGAAGTACACCTTTCCTGGGTTTAAACCATGCAGATATACCCTTATTCTGTTCACACAATTGCCTCGGCATCCAGGAAGTAATTTTGTTTGTTTGTTTGTTGAGGGGGCATCACTGCTCTCTGGTGGGAGTGGGAGGCCCAGCCTTGCTCCTGGAGAGCTGCTGTTGGATTCGAACCGCCAACCCAGTGGGCTGCAGTCCCGCACTCAACCACTACGCCACTGGGGCTCAGCCCCTAGGTACTAATTCTACATGAACAAGTGAAGTCTGGGAATTCCTATTCTTCTCAAAGTGAGCCATCTGTGTTAGTCTGGGTAGATCAGAGGGGGGAATAGCAGCTCATGTGTGGAGGTACGAGAGCGTTTCGTATACAACAGCAATTGAACAGTTGAGAAAACATCACAGCCCAGTCCAGTCCAAGCCCACTAGTCTGACATTAGCCCTTATGTCCAATACCAATCTATTACGTCCTCTTCAGACTCCGGAACACGGGCAATGACTCTGAACACAGGGCGGCCACAGGCCAGTGGGTAGAAAGGTTGTAAGCATCTCAGCGCTTGGCAGGGCTGATTGCACCAGGGTCAGTCCATGCGGCTGCTCCAGCTCCAGCATAGTTCCATGTGTCTTGTCAACTGCACTGACTCCCCAGGGAGTGAGCAGAGAGAGAAAGAATCTCCGTCCCCAGAAAGGGATTTCTGAAGCTCCCAGAATTCCCAGGAGTAGGTCAAGCCCCACAGAGGCCTCATTGGCTAGGACCTAATTGACAGACCAGACTCCACCCCTTCACTCATAATCTCTCAAATTGACAAACGATTACCATATTTTTCAGATAAGAAAAAAAAGTGTGTGTGGGGGGGGGGGGGGAGACAAGGATCCATCTTATGGTCCAAAGGTGTGGTACCCCAGAACATTTTAATATACTGGTACTATTTGGTTCAGAATATTTTCTTGTTTTCCTGCTTTAAAAACTGGGTATGCAGGGCAGTGATGCCACCAAAAAAAAAAAAGAGTTACACAAAACTGGGTATGTCTTACAGTCAAGTGTATCTTTTGGTCCGAAAAATATGGTAGATGGGTTGAGCCCCGGTGGCGCAGTGGTTGTGCGCGGGACTGAGGCCCACTGGGATGGAGGTTCGATTCCAGCTCCACGGAGCAAAGGCTGGGCCTCCTACTCCCACCACCTGAGGGCAGTGATGCCCCCCCCCAAAAAAAATATATGGTAGATAACAACCACACCATCATTGGTGTGACCCACACAGTCAAATGCCTTGGCACAATCGATAAAATACAAGTTAACATCTTTCTGGTATTCTCTGCTTTCAGCCAAAATCCATCTGACATCATCAGTGACCCCTTGTGTTCATGTTCTCTTCTGAATCCAGCCCGATCCTCTGCGAGCTCCCTGTCAATGCAGCGCCGCCACTGCTGGTGGATGGTCTTCAGGATCTATTTGCATGCAATGTCGACAATACTGTTCTACGGCAGGAGCATTCTGTTGGGTCGACTTTCTTTGGAATGGGAACAAATACGAACCTCTTCTAGGCAGCCGTGCAGCTGTCTTCCAAATTGGCTGGCATGGACCAGCTTGTTGAAACATTTGGGTAGGATGCCATCGATTCCTGGAGTCTTGGTTTTTGGCTAGTGCTTTCGGTGTGACTTGAACTTCTTCTTGCTCGTATGCCACCTCCTGAAATGGTAAGGCACTTCCTCTTGGAAACAGTGAATTCTTCCCATCTTCTCTGGATGCTTCCTGCAGCATTCTGTATTTGGCTCATAAAATCTTTGAAGATTGCAACTCGAGGCTTGCGTTTTTCCAGGTTGAAAGCTGTTAAGTCTATTCCAATTAACCCCGTCTACAGCCCACATCAGACTTACTGCCACTGCGTCCATCTGAAGTCATCGGGAACCTGTAGCACAGAATCGAACTGCCCCTCCAGGGTCCCAAGCCCAGCAGCAGGCTGCGGTAGCTTTCTCCAAGAGAGCTTTGGGGGAGTTGGGGTGGGGGGGGGGGGGTTGATGCACTGGCCTTCTAGGTAGCAGCCCAGTGATGACTGAACCCCCCCAGCATCACCAGGGCGCTTTCAATTCCACCCTACTTTTCCCGGCTGGTCTCCGCTGGCCCACATCAGTCTAACCAAAGTTCTGGTAACGTGTAATTAGCCATTAAAAGTAAGGGAACATTGGGATGAATTGTTTGCTTCAAATTACAGGAGATATCAAAACCCTAAGTTAAACACAAGTTACTGAGACAATCAGTTCAGATAAATTGTGAATAAAAAAACCAAAAACCTCAAAATGACCAGTGACCCAAACTAGAAACAGGACAAAACTCACCACTAATAAACTTCAAAGAAACATTTTAATTCAAAAATCAAGAATAACTCCCACCACTGTTGGAGCTCTGGCTCTCCTGGAGGAAAGGGGCCCTTGCTTGTAGTGATTACATATTGAGCTGCTGACTGCCAGGTCAGCCATTCGAAAGCTCCCCGTGTTCTGAGGGAGAAAGCTCAGGCTTCCTCTCTCAGAAACCTACCCTGTCCCACGGGGTCACTATGAGCGGGAATCGACTCAATGGCACTGTGGTTTTTATTTTATTTTTCTCTAGTCCTGGAGCACACGTGTGAGGCTGGAAGATGTCGTTTCTGAGTTCACCCTCTCATCTTCCCTGGGGCAGGGCACCTGGCCAAGGCCTGACACTGAACTCTTTCACTGGCCCCCGCTCCTGCGATACGTAGTCCTGCTTTTTTTTTTTTTTTCCACTTGGCGATACACTTTAAGAACAAGCACACCTGGTATTTCCTGGGAACTCTGCCCCCAGGTAAAGCTTATGCTGTTGGAAGTCTGTCCGTCATCTGTGACATGTCACATCCCTCAACTCAGTGATGAGCCAATAATGCTAAGAGGCATCAAAATGGAAACCCATGGCCTGCTGGCCCCACCAGTGCTGGCCCACCCTGTCCTCAGTGCTCAGGAGGGGCTTTAGAGCTGGGGTGAGGGGGTGGGAGAGCATAATGACCACACCAAGCATCCCGATTGTATGGCTGTGAAAAACTGAGGTCCTGACAGGCAAGGGACCTTGGACAAGGTTCCCACTGGGTCAGGGGCAGCTGCGCTGACATCAAGGGCACCGCTGAGTGCCATCTCAGGGCTTTCGTGTACCACGGGACTTCAAAAAGTTGGTGCAAAAAGGAGAGTGCGGGAGAACGGGATTTTCGCATTCACTTCTGAAGCCCCCTCAAAAAGTTCTTCCCCCTGCCAGCACTTCACAAAACCCTGTCCTGGTCTGACAGGTCCCTGCTTCCATCCACAGAGAGGCTAAAGCAGCAGAGCTGGACTCACTAGGAAGACGCCAGAAGCAAGAAGCCTCAGGCAAGACAGCCAGATCCAAGCGCGTGCTTGGTGGGGCTGAGACAGAGGCGAGGCCTGGGGGAAAGGCAGGGTAGGGCAGAGAGCAAGCCGGCCACAAGCCAACCTCTAAGGAAACTGAAGCACCAAATACAAACTCAGGACTCTTACTGGGCGCCACTACTCCCTCATCTATCAAACAGGACTCAGCACTACTGACCCCTCATTGGGCTGCGGGTGTCCTGACATGGAGTGCTTGCCACCCACACCTGTGTGCTTAGAGTGAACGAATCCACGGGGGAATCCAAGAAACCCTCGGCTGCTCAGGCACTGAGCTCGTCTCTGGCATGCTGGGCGGCTCGGGTACCCCAACAACGCTCTCCCAGGAGGCTCCTAGCCAGCCAGCCTCATCTTCCTCTCCCTCACCCGTCTAGAGGTCAGCAAACATAAGTCCTGTCGCCCCATCTGCCTCTCACCCACTGCTCCAGCACCAGCCCCTGTAACCCCACTCACCCAGCAGGATGTTCCAGATGCCCTGCATCAGAGCTTGCCTCCTGCAAACACAGACCTCCCCCTCCCTACTCCCAGTTCCCTCCTGTGCTGTGTGGGGCCAGTGGCCTCTCCCCAGCAAAGCCCCTGTGTCCTCTGGGGTGAGGGGCATGACGTGCCCTTGCCCATGTGAATCGCTAGGCTGAAAACCACAGGCCTCGACCAGGCAGAGGTGGGTCAGTCTGTGGAGTCTAGAGGCTTCAGGAAGCCATGACCCCACTGCCACCAATACTTCCATCCCGGCAGGGCACTCAGAGGTTTGGCTGCCTCTAAAGGATTAGGCCACAAGACCACACACAGTCGCTCCCACCCCACCCATTCCCCACCCTTCATCACCTTCTCCTGGCCTCATTCTGTGCTCTCCTTTCCCCTCTCCTCTGTGGAAGGCTGCATGCTGTTCTCGGCACAGAAGGTGCCCTCCAAGACCACCGTCAGAAGGTGACCCTTGACCTTCACTGAGAGGCAACACAGCCTCACCAACCCTGGGAGGGGGAGCCGCTCCAGACCTGCTGGACGTCTCCACCTGGTGAGACCTCCTCACTGCCAACATCTCAACCTCAGCGCTTAAGAACCCACTCACCTGTTACCTGTTACCTTCCCAGACCCCACCTAGCCCAGGAATCTGGCTGCCCACCCAGGTGGGTGCCCTGCCACTCAACTACCACATCACCACACAGAAACTACCCTCCGTGTCTAACCACGCCTCCAAGGAGGTCCTGCAAGCAGGGGGCAGTGCCATCAATCTTCCCCTCCAGTGCCTGCGAGCCCTAGGGGGACCAGGGCTGAGGCACTGCACTGTTGACCACAAAACCTCTGGTTCCAACCACCAGATGCTCCTCACCAGGGCGAGGGGGTTATCGGCTCCCTAAAAGATTTACACCCTCCAAAAGCCACTGTCCATTTCGAATCCGGCCCGTCGGGTCAGCGCTGGGCATCGGAATCAATGAGAGGGGCAGTGGGTTTGGCATCGGGCATCCTAACAGCTCCAGGAACAATGATGGCATGATGACCGGGATTTCCCTCGGGCTCCCAGCTGCTGGCTTTGACCGTCCCCCCCCCCCTGCCTGCACCACCTCACCCCCACCCCTGCGCCACGTGGGGGCCTGAAAAGTTCCACGCTGGCCCTCCTTTGGCCTCCGTGGAACCACTCGGCAGTCAAAACAGGGTCCCCTGGCCTGGGAGACACCCCACTCGGGTAGCCACCCTCTTCTGTGTACCCATTGGAAATTCCCAACCACCCGGCGTCGGGCGGGCTCCCCGGGGCGTGGGGGTCGCCTCGCTGGCAGCTCGCAGCCCATTGTGGGGCTGGACGGAGGACCTGCTGGGGGGCAGCGGGGCGCTTCGGCCGGTCTCTGGACCTCAAGCTGGAGGGGCGCTGCCCTCGGGTGGGCGTGGAAGCCCGGGCGGGGCTCTCCGCTTGGGAGGGGGCGAGTCTGGAGCGCCAGGGCCCCGGGCTGGGGAGTCGGTCCTCGGGGGTCCCGGGGGGGGGGGGGCGGGAAGAGAGGAATACTGAAGGGTCTCAGCGGTCCGGGGCCCTAAGGGAATCTTGAGAATTCGGGGATGGGGGCTGGCAGGGCCCTCAGGTGGCCGAGACCTCGGGGGTCTCCGAGTCCTGAAGGCTTGGGGCGGGCGGAAGTGGGTCCGGCGGGCAGCCCGGCCCAGAAGCGGCCCGGAGGGTCGGTCTCGGGAGGCAGGAGTCCTGAAGGGAGTATGCCCAGGCCAGGCGGGTATCGGAAGCCCAGCGGCCGCAGAGCCTTGCGGCGGCCAGCTGCTGCTGCCGCTGGGGGGCCGGGGTCCCGGGGGTCTCTGGGGGCGAAGGACAGGTCTCCCCGAAGCCGCGCTCACCTGCAGCGCCCCCGAGTCGCCGGTCCCAGAAGGCGCTCGGGCCGCCTCCGCCGCCCACGTCTCCGC
>PVJH01046829.1:0-11632 GCA_004026705.1 Nesogale talazaci
TGTCTGCAGTGTCAGAAACTCACAGGGGCAGTCCTTCCTCCCCTTACTTCTCCCATCCAGTGTCTGCAGTGTCAGAAACTCACAGGGGCAGTCCTCCCTCCCCTTACTTCTCCCATCCAGTGTCTAGAGTCTCAGAAACTCACAGGGGCAGTCCTCCCTCCCCTTACTTCTCCCATCCAGTGTCTAGAGTCTCAGAAACTCACAGGGGCAGTCCTCCCTCCCCTTACTTCTACCCTGTCGCTCTCAGTTGGCATCAACTCAACGGCAGTGAGTTTGGTTTGGAAGTTCTAAACTTCGTAGTAGCATCTCCATTCGTTTTCCTTAATAATTTCCTTCTAGCTTTTTATCATGTAGCAACAGTCAATTTTTAATTAGTCTTCACGTTAGTTTTCTGTAGACTTAACCACAGACTGCCTTAATAATTAAAAGAAAAACCTGCACGTTTGAAATACTTAGCGGAACCACTTTTCAAATACTTAGCGGAACCCCAGAAGTATAGGAGTGGCATCAGCCAGATGATGATGTGCTTCCAAAAGAATTGACTTGATTTTATCTGCCGCATCATTGGGCAATTAGCATATGCTTAGTAAGTTTTTGCTGAGGTAGAATGACAGAAATTTCCTTAAGGAAACTGAGAGACTAGTAAAAGAAATATCCGTGACTCCTCTTCATTCGCACCTTTAAGAGCAGGGGTCCTCAAACTTTTTAAACAGTTCACTGTACCTCAGACTGTTGGAGGGCCGGGCTATAGTTAAAACAACTGAACAAATTCACTGTGGGCTGGGATGAGTCGGCTGCTAAGCAGGACAGGCAGTGGCGGCAAAAACACCCACTGGCCTGATAAATGCCCTTGGCAGGCTGTGGCCCGAGGGCTGTAGTTTGAGGACTGCTGTGTTAGAGGCTTGTAATCTAGTAGAGTGTGACATCACCCATGATGCAGTGAGATGGAAGCCGCTGAGAAGTGCTTCTGACTGGCGCAGGGAGGCCACTGGAGGATGGCGATCCAGGCAGAAGGCAGCCCCCTCTGATGGGGGCCGATTCTAGATCATAGAGCGAGAGGTGGACTGAGGCAATGAAGCGCCCATCGAATGACTTGGGGTGAAGTCATGTCGGGAGCACCAGATCCCATCTTGGATTTTCGGCTTTGTGTAGTGTACCCTCCCCTAGCCCTGTGTTCGTTGGCGGAACCTGCACTCACACTGCCTTGAAGACTTCAACCTGGAAAGGTTATTCCCCTCAAACCCTCCCTTACAGGAAGCGGTCTTGACAACCATGGACATTATCCATGATGGATTTGGATTCATGCTGGCTTTTGGAGACTTGGTGTGGGTTCCATTTATCTACAGCTTCCAAGCCTTTTACTTAGTCAATCATCCACATGAAGTGTCGTGGCCAGTGGCTTTTGTCATCGTGGCTCTGAAACGTGAGTATGAATTTCACCCTCTGCATATGCTGGGCCAATTTTGTGCTCTGATTTCTTCATAACACCTCCCCATCTGGGCAGCCGCGAGAAACTCAAGTAAAGGAATTGGAGGTGGATCAGTGATAATAAGGTTCAGTCTCCTATCACAAAAATGAATACTTCATATTTTGTTCTTAAGCAGCTCTCTAACTCTTAATAAGTGGAAAATTGAATTTGTCTCAGTATCCATTGGACTGGTGTATAAAGTATCTGTTTCCTGGTAGGCACGCTAGGAAACAGGAAGGCTGGTTTTGCCTTCAAATGCTTGCTCTCCAATAATTGTGGTGCTGTGCTCCTGAGAGGGCCTTAGATTGAAGATGAAGGAATGCAGGCTGAGGGAAAACCTGTGGCCTGAGCTTTAGTAGTGCCTTTGAAGTGGGATGCAGGATGTGAGCTGTGCCTGGGATTTCAGGAGTCAAACGGGCTGGGAAAATTGTTGAATCTAGCCAAGGGAACCCCTCCAGTAGGGCGGGGTGCTGGCAAGTGGGAGGGGTTGTGGGAATAGGGAGGAGTTGGGTTTGGCTGGCACCATGGTGGTCACACAGCAGGAGTGGATTAGCCTTGGGATGGTGTTTCTCTGGTCAAATACAGCTGGGTTTGCCCCACTATTCGGGTCTGCAGCAAAGAGCTGTGGGTTAAAAGTAAGATTTGGTGTTATCACTGGTTGGGTGTCCAAGTTGGTCATGGCCAGGATAGCATCTTTATGTTTTACCATGTAGCAGAAAAAAGAGGTTTTGCAATTTTCTGAAGGGCTGGCAATGTAATAGTAGTTCATAGGCAATGGTATGCGAGGGCCTGTTAATTTTTAACCGTTTGAAATTTTAAAGTTATCAACTTGTAAGACTGCAAATGGACTTCAACAGATACTTGCATGTAAGATGTTGTTACATCTTAGTTACTGCTTTTTTATAACGAGTTCACGTGCAGCTATTTCTGTAATTGTCTCAGGTTTTATTTACCTATGTGACTTCAAAGATATTCCTAGGGTGGGTACTGAAATTAGTACGATAATAAAATTTCAGGATCGTTAGCACCTTTTGAGATTTAGAGACTTTTAATTTACTGGAAATTAGGCTATCCTTTGCTTTGGAAAAGCAAAGGAATAATCTTGAAACAAAATATATATTCTTGAAACAAAATATATAATCTTGAAACAAAATATATATTTCTCTATAATTATGTAATTATTAGATTAAATCTAATTTATTAACTTATAAACTTTTGAAAAATTACAGTTTGTGGATATGTTATTTTCCGATGTGCAAATTCTCAGAAAAATGCATTCCGAAAAAATCCCAAGGATCCAAGGCTTGCACGTAAGCATTGGTTTCTTCTTTTTCTTTATTTGAGTTCTATTTGTATTATTTAAAGCATATAAATAGTTTGTCTCTTTTGAGACATCCTGAAAAATGCTGCTTCTTTTTTTTAATTTTAGATTTAAAAACTATTCATACGTCCACGGGAAAAGATCTTCTGGTGTCTGGTTGGTGGGGCCTGGTTCGCCACCCCAATTACTTAGGCGACCTCATCATGGCCCTGGCCTGGTCCCTCCCCTGTGGTAAGCACTGAAAAGATGCAAGTTTCCAGTGTCTGCCTCCCTGCCCTCCCTGGGGCAGCCGCCCTCGGGCCGCTGTGGTCCACATGGTACTGAGAGGACGGAAGAACCCACACAGGCACACAACTCCCATTTAGGCAGAATATGGGGGAATGTAGGGTTCTTTCTGTATTTGATTTGGTGGCTACATAGAGAAGATTGTAGAAAACTGGTTCTTAGAAGAAAAGGAAATTCTGCGTTTTTGGGGTACCAACCTTGAACAGGCCCTGGTAGTTCAGTCCAAAGTCACCCTGCTGTGCCCCCCTGCAGGGTCCTATGGCAGACAGCCCTCTTCCCCGAGGCAGGGCGGAGGGAGGGAAGGATTGTTAGACTGGATTCCTTAGTCCTCTCTGAAGATCTGTCCGCTAAGTTACTCCCTCCTGCAGTACACAGCGGGATTCTCCTATGACCCAGAGTTGATGTCTTCACCACCGCTGGAGAAAGCGCAGTGACTGTACGCGCGTTTTGCACCGTTAGGGGGATCAGGAGAAACAGTATTGTGGTGATAGTGACAATCTCTCATGCCTCTTACTACCCACAGGTTTTAATCACATTCTGCCCTATTTCTACGTGATTTACTTCACCATGTTACTTATCCACCGAGAGGCTCGCGATGAGCACCACTGTCGGAAGAAGTACGGCGTGGCCTGGGAGCGCTACTGCCAGCGGGTGCCCTACCGCATATTCCCCTACGTTTACTGATGCCGCCCGGCCTCGTTTCGAACGGCTTCCGAGGCCCTAGCTACCATTTGCAAAACAGAAACAGAAGGAAAAAAAATTCTCACGTGAACTTTGTTTCACTGCACTGACCTGATCTGCAAGCTTTCTTTGAGTCCGGGGTGGGGAGACAGAGAGCCAGGAAATTAAGTATTTTACCAGAGCGATAATGACTTTTACGATAGCAATTACCATTGAGGAAAGTTTGATCTTAGGGAATTTTCAGTCCTCTACATTTTGAAATCAGAAGATAGTTGTCTTAAAAATGTACTGAATTAAATTATTTTAAGCAATTTTTTTTGCTAGTTGGTTTTTCTTAAATGAAAAACCACTGTTAGATATTGTAAAATGCATTTACATTTTGATTGCATTGAGAGTAGAATTGTATTTTCTTTCCCCTTTAGTTAATTTAAAAGTGAAAACTGGCCCTTTCTTAAATACTAGCTGTGAAGAGCGATGAGGGGTTGTAAATAATTTTTTGTGTGTGTGAGAGGTTATTTTTAATGGAGACCATTTGTAGCAGTTGATTTAACCCCAGCTTCTAAAATTGCTTTTAAAAATGTAAATATACAGTTTACTTTTATGTAATATATAGTGACTTCTGATTTTTCTGTACAGTATTTTTAAATGTGAGATTATTGTTTCTTGTAACAAAAACATTTTCAGTATTTTAAGTTTTGTAAAGTAGCAGTTTTGAGTTAAAATTTTGGGAACAATTAGAATTCATTTAGTAGTATTGTATAGAAGATGCTATTAAAACAGAATATTTTTCTTATTCCAAAGTTGGTGAATTTGGCATTGCTACCTCAGTTGCAGGTGTTTGTTTGCCTTTATAAACTATTGCAAATAAGAAAAAAAAAAAGAATAAGCATATATTTTTGGAGCAGCATCACTATTTAAACATTTTTTTACACATATTGGGGTTTGAAAATCTGCCGTTTCAGGCTAATATTTTTGTATGCTTTTGACTTTTTAAATGAAACATGTTTTTGCTACTGTTTAGTTCATGCAGTTCATACATTTTGTACATCTTTTATATTTGCAAGCTTTCTCTTTTTGTAAAAGAGCATAATATTCAGTTTTAATAATCTTTATCTAAAAAGACTCAAGGGAATAAAATAGTTTCTTTTGAAATAGTTTCTTTTAGTTGGACAGCTGTGCATTTAAGGTAGTTTTAGCCAGTAAGGTCTAGTTAACAGTCTTCTTTATTAATTCACGTATAATGTTTGTATTAAATGTTAAGTTGTTTTCAGTTTTTTAAACACTGGGGATAAAATAGTGTATGTTTGGGTTTGAAGGAGCCACGTAGATATATACAACACTGTTTTTCCTGCCCTGCAATCGGAAGACTCTTTACCGTAGCTTGTGTCACTGTGATCATGAAGTGGGTTTGCGCCATCATTCAGCGGCCTGCAGCTTTCAGCACCGTCTTGGTGACATTGCCAGTGTTTCACCTGTACCTGCCCTCGCACCACCAACTCGCCTTTCTCCAGGGATGCTCTGGGGAGGGACCAGGGCTTGTTTCTTTTCCTGTCAGCAACCTCGTGTTATAATTTCCGGATGGTGTTGGCAACCATTTTGTTTTTGGACTTGTTTATTTGAAATGTAGTTTTATGATGAAGCTTGACGTTTGAAATAAAGCAAAAACAAAAAGATGTCACCTTCATGCTTTGTGCTCGTTACTCTTGTTCAAACTCCCTGAGGGCATGGAGACCAAGAAAGGAACCCTGTCTCCCTTGTTAAGAATCGTGTCCTGAGGTGTCAAAGTTATCAGGCTTCAAGAACTAAAAACCATAACATTGCCTGCTCATCTTCCTGATATGATCATATGTGCTTAAGCAAAAGTGGTGAAGAAAGCTGATGGTGCCCGGTTATCAAAAGATACAGCGTCTGGGGTCTTAAGGGCTTGAGTAAACAAGCGACCATGCAGCTCAGAAGCAATAAAGTCCACATGGAAGAAGCACACCAGCCTGTGCGACATCGAGGTGTCAAAGGGATCCAGTTTCAGGCATCAAAGAACTAAAATTATATCATTATAAATGAGGGGGAGTACAGATTGGGGACCCAAAGCCCATTAATATGGGGAAGTGACATCCCCCTTAGGGATTGCAGGGAGGGAATGAACTAGTCAAGGTGCAGTGTAGTAACAATGAAATATGCAACTTTCCTCTAGGTCTCAAATACTTCCCACCCACTATCATGACCCCAATTCTACCTTACAAATCCCGCTAGACCAGGGGATGTACACTGGAGCTGGAAACATGGGGAATTCAGGACCAGTGGTGGGAATGGTGATACCAGGAGGGTGGAATAGAAAGGGAACCAATTTCAGGGATCTACATATAACCCCCCTGGGCTACAGACAGCAGGAAAGTGGGTGAAGGGGCACATAGGACAGTGCATGATATGAAAATAATAATTTTAAATTATTAAGGATTGAGGGGGAGTGGGAAGGGAGGGGAAATATGGGGAACTGGTACTGGGCCTAAGTGAAGGGAGGATGTTTTGAGAGTGCTGATGGCAGGCAACAAGTGTGCAAATGTAGTCTGCATGCAATTGATCTATGTATTGGTGGTCATAGGAGTTGTATGAGTTCCAAATAAAGTGATTTATAAAAAAATAAAGGCACTTATACCAAGGGCTCCAAGTAGAAAATATTTGGAAATGAATATGGCAACGTGTACAAGTGTTCTTGATACAAATGATGAGTGTTGTGGGAGATTTAAGAGCCCTCAAAAAAATCATTGGGGGAAAAAAACGTGTTCAATGAAACATTTCCATCTAATTCAAGATTTCTTTGGCTTTTTTTTTTTTGGGGGGGGGGCATCACTGCCCTCAGGTGGTGGGAGTAGGAGGCCCAGCCTTTGCTCCGTGGAGCTGGAATTGAACCTCCAACCTAGTGGGCCGCAGTCCCGCGCACAACCACTACGCCACTGAGGCTCAGCCCGGCTTTGTTTTTTAAATAAGGAGGTGGCCTCTCATTTGCAGTGAGGGACGAGATTCCAAACAACTGTGCCACACGTGTATATTTTACTGTTACTAACTGCAGGAAGCAGACATTCTTACCCCTTTAATATCATGCCCCAGTACTGTTAATTTTTGTTTTCAGAAAGCCCAAGCTGCATGCTAGGTTATGTTGCCCTGGATTAGTACCCAATGTAGGCCATTGCATACAGTTTTTTATGTGGTAGAAACAGAATCAGCTGGAAGATTCCCTCACATGCTGGATGTGAAAGAGCCCGTAGTGACTGAACATGCAAACATTTTATGAAGGGTAAGTTTATTACATGTCAGTGCTCACAACATGCAGCTTTGACGAGAGCCAAGAAATGAGTTGGTGCTGAGATTTGATTTCATTCGTTCATCTCACACAGCAGTGCAACCCGGATTTTAATCCAGTGACTCGGAGGTTTCTGCGTTGGTAAACACACTGATGTCAGTAAACTTGTGGATAAACTGGAAGGTGACAACATTCTTGATCGTTGTGGTGTCTGGTAAATGGGGCATTCAAAGGTGTAGAGTTCTGGGTCTGTCTGGTTAGAAGCCTCTGAATTTTCAGTAGAAATCTTAAAATGAAACAAAAGCAAAATACTGCTTACAGACATACAGCTCACTTGTGCTTATTTTTTTGGGGGGGGTGTTAGTTTTAGACTATTAAGAATTAGGTGACTGATATAACAGTATATGAGGCTGAGCCCTGGTGGCGTATGTGGTTGAGTGTGGGACTGTGGTCTGCAGGCTTGGTGGTTCAAATCCAGCGGCGGCTCTCAGGAGCAGCGCTGGATAGCTCCCAGGACCACCAGAGGGCAGTGAGGCACACACACACACACACACACACACAAAACAACCAACAGTATATGAAAATTATGTCTAGAAAGTTTAAAGATTTTATAGAACATATTCTTGAGAAATAAGACATTGGTACAGGACCTCTTTTATATTTTATATCCAGCTTATTCTCTCTACCACAGCTTTCCCTTGTCAAAGCCTATGAAATCGGAAAGGAATATATTGGGAGAAAGTTGGTATTAAGACCAAGTTGTATGCAATGGAGATGTTTGCTTACTTTGGTTGGTAAAAAGTAGATGTCGGGAAAATCGCAACACATCTCAAGAGGCAGTGAGTCATCCAGTATTTTTTGTTCATGGTTCCATCTCGCTCCATCAATAAACAAACCAAAAATGTGGACTCCAGCCTGGGATGGGTCCGTGCCCTAAGGTGGAAAATGGGACTGTGAGTGGTTTGCTGGACAGATCATTTTAGTCATGAGCCTAACTGGGGCTCCGTCTGGAGAAGTGCACTGAATTGGGTCACCTCTCATCCTGGGGCCGTCCCAGACCAAGGACTATCTGCCAGGGCTGCTAAGGCGAACAATTCTGTTCCTACTCTGAGCACTAATGTAACTCTTTAGCCTATGGTCTTCCGAGTTGGCATTCAAGTCCCCCAAAGCCCAAAAAAGTCATAATTAAGTAGCTCAGCTTTTTAGAAGCCAGGGAAAAAAGTCATACAAGGAGTAAGAATGGTTCGTGCTCAAACTGTGTTTGCAGCTGCTTCTGCCATTGCAGTTAGTTAGTTGTTTAGCTGTACGTCCTGTCTCTGAATGAATGGGTTAAGGAGGATGAGTTCTGGGCGAAGGTTCCATCTTGGATGGTTTGCCTCGGGAAGACCATGCTTCCCTGCAGGTGATGCCCAAAGCAGCGTGGCTGGCATGGCCGTGCTGTGCGAGCGCAGCGTGTGAAGCTGTTTGATGAGGAAAGCTTTGCAGGGATGAACATATAACCTCCTCCCTGGGGTATGGACAGCAGGGAAGTGGCAAAAGGACACATCAGACAGCACACGATATGACAAGATAACAATTTGTAAATTATTCGAGGTTCATGGGGAGGGGGCTGGGAAGGGAAATATGGGTAGCTGATACTGGGGGCCTAAGTAGAAGGAGGATGTTTTGAGAATGATGATAGCAACAAGTGTGCAAATGTGGTCTGTACACAATTGATGTATGCATTGATCGTGATAAGAGTTGTATGAGCCCCCAATAAAGTGATTTATTAAAAAAATGTGAATGATCTCTTAAAAAAAAAAGAGCTTCTTAGGCGGTAGTATGTAATAAAGCACTCATTAAATGTTGGCTCTTCAGTATCAATGCCATCATTATTAGATAGATTGAGCTTCTGGAAGTCGGAGTCATAGTCCTTATCCTTGATCCCCACACAGTTCTGGACACACTAAATAAATTTTAAAAATCAATAATTGAATAAATCTTAGGAACAGATCTGAAACCATCAAACCAAACACTTAGAGTGGATGCTATCCACTCTATGAGGTAATCTATTTTTTTCTAGACCTCTAGCCCCTGGAAATTTCTCTAAGCCTCTCGAGAAGACTTTCCACCATTACTCTCAATTCAGACCTCGTGAATGCCCCTGATAGGGATAAGAAAATCGAACAACAGGCTAGTTCTTCATGTGCTGCTCCTTTAAATGTCTCCCCCCCCCCCCTTCTCCCCTCAAAGTCTTCTGACTCCTAGGGTGGATTCTTCCAGTTCCATCATTCTTCAGTGATGGTTTCAGCCCTCAGCCATCCTGGATGACCTGTGAGTCATCACCCATCACCAGCCAAACGTGGAGTGGCTGCAGTCCAAAGGCCGATGATACTGGTGCTTGGCAAGGGTGTGAAATTCTCTCTCTCTCTCTCACATTGTAAATACATACAGGCATGCATATAGGTGTGCACATATCTATGACACAGTTTGCCATTTCAGTATCGTTCACATTACATGTCAGTGACGATAATGATCTCAATCATGTTGCATAACCACCTCCAAAGCCTGTTGCCAAATTTCTGTCACCACAAACCAAGAATGCTGCCTGAGCAATGACTCCTTTGGGAGCAATCTTATACATTACCGTGACCACACTGAAAACACGTTTGGTTAGACAAGTCTTTGCATTGGGTCTTGGTGTTCTCTCCGGGATTAGCCCGTTGCTGTAGAATTGGCTGGATTCATGGTGACCCCATGTGTGCTAGTATAAAATTGTTCTACAAGGTTCTCAAGGGTTGATGTTTGGGGAAGTCGATCACTAGGCCTTTCTTCCCAGGTGTCTGTGAATGGACTTGACCAGCCAACCTCTCAGCAAGCATGACTTAGTCCTAAGCTAGGTGGCTAGGAATAGAACTTTTAGCTTCTCTGTGGAAGATCTAGGCTCAATCCCTGACACAAGCACCTCCCTGCACAGCTCCCGCCCTTCTTTCAGTGGAGGCTTGTGTGTTACTATGATCCTGAGCAGATTTCAGCAAAAGGACCAGACTTTCATTTATGGCAAAGGAGAGAGAGAGAGAGAGTGGACAAAATCCATCGATTTTGTCGCTTGACTATTTTTTTTTGTTTATTTTTTTTGTTTTTGTTTTTGGGCATCACTGCTCTCCGGTGGTGGGAGTAGGAGGCCCAGCCCCACTGCTGGAATTAAACCTCCGTCCCAGTGGGCCGCCGTCCTGCGCACAACCACTACGCCAGCGGGGCTCAGCCCGTCGCTTGACTATTTTAGCAATTAAATTTACTTAATCATTTTTTCCCCTTCAAAAAAGGGTGAGAGAGAGAACTGTGAAGGCACTTGGACTTTTCTGTCCTCCGTGTCGAGGGCCTCCCAGGGTACCTGGCAGATGGTAAGTGCTGGATAGAGGTTCATCGAGGGAATGAACGAAGGAATGATTGCCCTGTGCAGTTTGAAGTACTCCCTTACCTTAAAGGCTCTTCTGACCATGTTGAGTTTCTTCTGGACTATTATGGAGAACTCCTCCTCTTTTCTGTGGGTGGGGATCACGAGGTGGGTAAACTTGAGGGCATCTGTTGAGATTCCATGGCATCTTCCGTAGTCTTGAAGTACAGCAGTGAGAAAGCCTTCAGAGAAAAGCGCACACCAGGTCCTCTAAGCCTGAACATTCCTGGGGGAAAGCACCCTGCGGTCTTCGGTGGCGGGAGGGTTGAGGGGGCGGATGAGACTGGGGAACAGCAGGAAAGAGCAGAGGAAGAAGAGCGGAGAGGGAAGAGGTATGTGTGAGGTTGGGCCACGCAGAGGAAAGGCCTGCCCATTGAGGTTGGGCTTTGGTGAGAGGAATTTAGCTGGCTGCAGGGACCTGTGTGGGGTGGGTTATTTTTGGTGGATCAGCACCTCTTTTGGGTCCACAAACAAACAATAGCCCAAACTCCCCGCCAGTGAGCTGATGCTGGCCCAGAGTGACCCTATGGGACAAGATAGAACTGCCCCTGTGAGTTTCTTTTTCTTTCTTTCTTTCTCTCTTTCATGTTTAAGAAAGTGCTTTATATCACCAAGTTTTACACATCAAGCCAACATTCCAGGCCAGTCCAGATCAAGTCCATAAGTCTGAAGGGCCCTATGAGTTTCTGGTACTAACTTTTTACCGGAGTTGAAAGTCCCATCTTTCTCCCTTGTAGTGGCTGTTAGTTTTGAACTGCTGACCTTGGGGATCTCAGCCCCATGAGGAATCACCACACCACCAGGGCTCCTTCCTTTGGACACAGGAGCTATAAACCTTAGTCTCCATCTTTCACCCAATGAAGGCTGATGGTTCTCTTTCTCTTAGCAATAACGATGGTACCAGAAACAAGTATGGACGAGTACCAGGTGCAAATAGGGTGATCAGAACCTTTCTCAAGAAATAAAATACTGATATCTGGAGAAAACAGGCTAAGTTGTCTGGGGCCATTGTCTTCCCTGGAGGCATGTGCAGCATTCATTAAAAGATCAACTGAAGGCTTAGTGAGCTGAGGAACTGAGACATGGAGAGGCAGGTAGAGGGGAACAGATTTGCTCACCTGGGACAAGCCAGGCCTGAAGCGA
>PVJH01046830.1:0-11613 GCA_004026705.1 Nesogale talazaci
CTCGAATTTTCAAATAAAAGTTAAAACAATCCACTGATCTAGAATGGAAAGCGAACGAGAGAGAGAGAGAGAGAGAGAGAGAGAGAGAGAGAGAGAGAGAGAGAGAGAGAGAAGAGAGAGAGAGAGAGAGAGAGAGAGAGAGAGAGAGACACGATCACTTGCTTCCTGGCTCCCTAACCCGGGATTCGCCTGCCTGCGCGGCGCGGCGCGCGGACTGCGGCGGCCGATTTCCACAGTTGGCGCGGAGGAGGGGCCGGGAGGCGGGGGGACACGCTGGCGGAGGCTCCAGCGATGGGCTGATCTGGGGGCTCCCGAGCGCCGCTCCCTCGGTGCTCGATTTGGGGGCGGCTGATGGATTTGCATTCGGGTTCCGTCCCAGCGTTTTGGATCTTGCCTCCTCACCTCGGCCTGGCGCTCCCCGTTTAGGGGCAGGCGTGGGTAAGTAATGTGTAATCCGATTTTAGTTATTTCCTGGGCCATTAAAGTGCCACTTTTAAGCAGGTCAGTCTGAAAAGATGCCGCCGCCACCGCCGCTGCCGCCGCCGCCGCCGCCGCGAGCGTCTCCTTGGCCTGAAACGTTCCGCGGTCCCCTCCCCCGCCTCCCACCCTCTCCCCGGAGCAGCGCGGCTGCTGGCTGGGGGAGCGGTTGGGGGGCTCCCTCTCTGCCCACGCGATCGGGTCCCCTTCGGGCTTCGCCTGGGATCGCATTTGGTGCGTTCAGCCGTGGGGTTGGGTTTGGAACCTCTCTTTCTCTTTCTCCTTCCTGCCCCCCTCCCTTCGCCATCTGGCCAATGCTGAGAACCCGGGTCTGGTCGCCCCCTTCCTACCGCCTTCCTGCTCCTCTCCAGCCTCCTCCTCTCTGGTCGACACACGGTCGACTCCCCACTCCCACCGACTCCGAGGGACCAGAGCAAAGATAGCCGGGGATGGCGAGGACCGGTCCTCTCGCCTCTGATGGCAGGCTGCCTGGGGCAGGGATTGCGCCGTGAGCGACAACCTTTCAGGAAGCGAGGAAGAGAGCGACCCGACCCGGAGAGCTAGCCCGGGCGCACCGACACCGGGAAGCTCGCCCTTGACTCCCCGAGCAGGGAGATTGAAAAGCCATCGAGGCCATCGGGACCTACGGAGCCGTGGTCCTGAGCTCGCGGGCAGTGGCATCGCCGCGCTAGGTGCGCGCCCAGATCTCGCATTGGTATGCAGCGACCATTTCCCTGCCAACCTCTACGGTGGAAACACTTCAAAGGATTACAAGCGTGATGGGGTGGCCTTTCGGAAAGTTGGTGGTGGGAGAACGTGCCCGGCTCCAGCGCCATGGATACAATGCCACCTCCCCGAGAGTTGAGACCTCCTGCAGAGAAGCCTGGGCGAGCCACCCTCGGCAGGCGCGAGCGCCCTGCACCATAGGTACTCATCGCCATCCTTTCCTACTCGGCTTCCTTGAAACCGGTCTTTGTCGCTTGTCGGTTGTGCAATGTAAAGCATGCGGTGTCGCCGCGGTCGCTCAGTCTGCTCACAGGTGCCCGGGCTCGGTGGGGTTTCCGAATTGATCAAATAGCTCGCAGGGGGGCGGTGGGAAGAGGGTGCTTGGACACTAACGTCTACCCTCGGACCTCCTGGGAGGGGGAGGGGATCCCAAGTAACTTCCACAAATAGGCCAGGTGGTGGAGCGAAGGACCCCCAGCCCCGCCCCACCCCCACCCCCCGTGGATCCGCCGCTCCTTGACGCTGTCAAGAGAGAGATGGAAAATGGCTTGAGCTTTTAATCATTTTCCATTCTCAACAGACCCATTGTCGTGGAGCCCGGCGGTAGCAGATTGAAAGGGGATCCGTAGGAGGCTCGGGGGCTCTTCGAAAATCAATGATGCAGCATTTTAATGATTTGTTCTAGGAGAGATCGCTTTGCTTCCATATTGGAATATTTAATCTTTGAGCTGGAGAAATTCGTGGGCTCCAGGATCTGGCGGTGGGAGGCGGGGAGGCGGGAATGGGGCACCTCTGGGAGAAAGGACTTCTTGTCCTCTCTGGACAAACAGTGCCGTGCGCTCCCAGTAGAACGCAGAAGACACCCAGGTTCCAGGGCCTGTAACTTTTGGAACCTTCTTCCGGACCCCCCACCCCCACCCCACACACACACACCACTGAGATAATGTTGTCCTGGGATTAAAGAATGAAAAGGGGGGAAATCGCCTTGGGAACATGGCCCCAGTCCAGCATGGGGGGTGGGGGTGGGGGTGCAGTTTTAGAGAGAACAGAGACTGGTTACAGGGCCGCTCCCGCTCTTGGTTCCCCATTAGTTCCTCTGTTCCTTCCCTTGTGTATTGGGATCAGGTCCACGCACTCCAGGGGGCTGAGGGAGTGGTGGGGAGCAGCCCCTGAGGAAGGAGGTGGGGTTGTTCTGGTGTGTAGCTTAGGCTCTTGGTGTCGGTGGTTTGCTTCTCCACAGAGACTTCAATGAGGCGTAGGGTGGGTCTGGAACCGCCGGGTAGAGAAGGGTGGAGAATCCCCACCGACAGGCTACTTGTTCTCAGACCGCGGTTTCCCCTCTGAGCCACTGTGGAGCGGCGCACACACATGTGCCATCATTGTAAATGCTCGGTGTCCTGCAGCTCGCCCTGGGACTGAGTTCCAAGGAACGCTTTATTGGGTTAGGCGACTTATACGCTATAAGCTGGCAAGAAATGGACCCAGAAGCTACTTTCCTTTTGCAAGAAGGTGTTTGTAAAAAGTGCTTTGCGGGAAAGCTTTCTTTCGCTGCTAACTTTGAGTCTTTGGGCAAATGTGGAGTCCTGGTCCTTAGAGGCAAGAAAGCCCCTCCCTCCCCCCTTTCTTTCCTGGGAGTTGAGGACTGGTGGATGGGGATGAGGGTGGGGGTGTGTGGGAAAAGGAGGGTGCGAGGACCACACACTGCAAGTAGATTCATGTGCTGCACACTCCAGTCTCCTCAGTTTCCCCACCCAGCTGGATCCCTTCGGAGTGTGGAACTGTCAGTTGAAGCTTTTAAAATTCCAGGTGGACTGCTTGCTCCTGAGGCCCCTCTTCCCAGGGTCGTGTCCTTCCTCCATCCCGACTCCCTCCCCAGAATATCACAGAGACAGACGAATGGGGAGCTGCAAAAATCCCAAACCCTTGTCCCCCCTTCTCTGATGGAAGAATGTGAGATGTACCATTGTGGCCCCATGATCTGCGTTTCCTTACAGAACATTGGCTTCTCTCTGTTGCTAAAAAAAAAAATCTGGAAGCAAACACATGGCTGTTGAATCTTGAATCCAAGGGAAATCGAAAGCTTTTAGCTGCAGCACAACAAAAGGACTCGTGGTGCAAAGGGATCTAAGCAAAATTCAGGAGAAACCCCATTCCAAGTCTCTCAGGCTGTCTGAGCACTAATTCAGGACATCCTGGCAAATTCAATTGGATTCAGCTCTTCTGTTTAGGGGAGCTGGGCTTCCTCTCATCTCTGTAGAGAAGTATCTGTGCTGTTAACGGGGGTGGGGGGGTGGTGGTGGTGGTGGTGGTGTGGTGTATGTGTGTGTGTGTGTGTGAGAGAGAGAATTAAACAATAGATTCACTTGCCAACCTAGCTTGAGAGAGAGAAGCTTTGGAAACTGAGGGTGCCACCCAGCGAAGGGATGCTTTCCTTGAGAGTTAAAAAAGAAGTCTACAGTTCGCCTCCACCTTCTTTCTCTAACACAAAGGAATGCTCTTAGCTGCTCTCCCTCCCCCTACCCTGCCCCCTTGGTTTCTTTGGGGGTGGGGAGAGGCGGGAGGAGTGTATTTTGTCAGTTTATCTTCTCATACCCTTTACTTTTAGCCCCCGCCCCCCGCCAATGCCATGCATGCAAACACACACATACACACACACACACACACACACACACACACGCACGCACACACGGAAACTGTGTAGTCAGGGCTTCCCAGTGCTCGCTCCCGACCCCATGCCAAGCGCGTTCCTCTTCTTGGAGCTCATTTCGTGACGCTGAAGCTGGATCCTGGGTTACAGCACATATTCAATAAATAAAGGAAAAAGCGAGAGAAGTGCGAGATTCTGCACTGTGACTGAGCCTCCGACCCTCCCTGCCTTCTCCCGCCCTGGCTCCAGGTGCCCAAGGATGGGCTGCCGGTACCCAGAGAGAGCAGCCGCGGTGGCAGTGGCGGAGCTGGACGCTTGCAGCAGCCCCTTCTTCCTCCTCCATTGACAGTGCCAAGCGGCAGTTCCGCATCCCAAAGAAGCCCATTGAAGGGCCCATTGCATTCCCAGCACGTTTCGAGCTTGCTGCTTTCTCCCCCCTTCTTAGTCTTCCTCTCCCTCCGCCCCCCCTCCTTCCGACAGAGGGAAAGAGAGAATCCTAAACTGAAGCCCCCACCCCACCCCCACCCCCATGTGCATAAAAAAATCTCCTGCAAAATAGGTAAGTCAAAGACATCTGGAATCTTTCTTGCCTAAAGCTAAGGGACCTCAAAATCATGAAAAATATTTTTTTAAAAAAAACAGGAAGAAAGAAGTTAAGTAGATTTTAATATTTTATAAGGGAAGACTAACTGATACTGCAATGTAGCTTCATCTGCCTTCTCCCCCTCTCCTGCTTTTCATTTAATTGTTTCTAAAAATTGACTATTGCATGCCTGAGGCAGATTTTTTTTTCTTTGCTTTCTCATGGAATCCTTCCAGCTGTGTTAAATTATATGCAAGTTGAATGTGAAGATTTGTTCTCTTTCACTTTCTCAATAAATTATACTGTTGTGAATTAAGTGAGGGTATTGATAACATATTTCCTGTATGTATATATATCTATGTATGGGAAGCAAAGATCTGTTAACTTTTCCTTTTGTTTTTATTGATTAAATCATTTATTCCAATTCGATTGATAATATAGTGACTCCAAAAGGACAATTGAATAAAATGACATGCTTATAATTTATTGATAAATGCATTCCCATATATTGGTCATACTAGGCAAGAGAAGAGAGAACAGAGCCGTGGAAGAAAGCTCTGTATGTCAGAATCAGGCATTGCTTATAGTTCTTATCCTTGGGAGTGATGTCTTTCTTTGAAATGCATTTCATTCGATTTTCTCATTTGTCAGCAGCACTCTCCTTTTCCTTTATCCGCTTGCTCCTCTAACCGGTTACCTGCCCTTCCAGCTTTTTACAGGGTTCTTCAGTTGAGCTTCAAGACCCAAATACATTTTTGAAACCCAGCTCTGCAAGTGTTTTAATACAGACACTACCAAGCTTAGCATCCTTTAACTGTCACTATCTTTAGCTCTGACAATCGCATAGGCATGTTCTCAAGAACTGCTAAGCATTCCTAAAGGCTTTAAAGAATGAAACTATACAAGTTTGTAGAGGTTGTGCATTTCATGAAAAGAGACTCTAATAATCTGTGCTTGGGTATTTGGGAGTGGGAATATAGGATGCTACTGACCATACACTGCTATTAACCATTTTGTGATTATGAGCAATCTTGGATTTTCCCGTGATACCAATTATTTTGCACAACTCAAAGCCTGATACTGGGTGGTGGACACCTACTTTATCATACTCATTTACTAATAATGTTGGGGGTAGTCCACATCTTTTTATGAGTAAATGTCTGTAGTCTGAATATTTCCTCCCCCCCCCCCCCATTACGGTTAAAATTAGATTTACAATGGGCACCTCTGATGTCAACAGGAGTTTTAAGAGTCAAAAATGTGTACTGGACAGAGTATTGCCATTATTGCGGAATCTGCTTATACCTGTAATGTAGCACCGTGAACCAATTTTCTTGTTTTCTAGAAGAGGCAGAGACAGAATGGTTTTGTTCCTATGATATGCCTCTTAGACTAAGGATGGCTTGGTTTAGAAAAATGTCAACATATGTTGCAATATTTCAGGGTCTCTCAAATTTAAAATATAGGATAACCTCTAAACAATAAACATGTTGCTAACTCTTTTAGAATGTTATTTCAAAATTGCTGGTGCTTCTGTATTACTCTTAGAAGCCCCACGTGTAGGAGTTTATTAAAGTCATGCATATGACTAAAGCTAAAAATCTGCATCTTTATTTCTGTTGCAGTTTTGTAATCAACAATCGACGATGAAACCTTCCATAGCTGAGATGCTGCACAGAGGGAGGATGTTGTGGATAATTCTTCTAAGCACAATTGCTCTGGGATGGACTACCCCAATTCCCTTGATAGAAGACTCAGAGGAAATAGACGAGCCCTGCTTTGATCCATGCTACTGTGAAGTTAAAGAAAGTCTCTTCCATATACACTGTGACAGTAAGGGATTTACAAATATTAGTCAGATTACAGAGTTCTGGTCAAGACCTTTTAAACTGTATCTGCAGAGGAATTCAATGCGGAAATTGTATACCAACAGTTTTCTCCACCTCAATAATGCCGTGTCCATTAACCTTGGCAACAACGCCTTGCAGGACATTCAAACAGGAGCTTTCAATGGTCTTAAGATTTTAAAGAGGCTGTATCTACATGAGAATAAACTAGATGTCTTCAGAAACGATACCTTCCTGGGCTTGGAAAGCCTGGAGTATCTGCAGGCCGATTACAATGTCATCAAACGTATTGAGAGCGGGGCCTTTCGGAATCTCAGCAAGTTGAGGGTTTTGATTTTAAATGATAATCTCATCCCCATGCTTCCAACCAATTTATTTAAGGCTGTCTCATTGACCCATTTGGACTTACGTGGAAACAGATTGAAGGTTCTTTTTTACCGAGGAATGTTAGATCACATTGGCAGAAGCTTAATGGAGCTCCAGTTGGAAGAAAATCCCTGGAATTGTACCTGTGAAATTGGACAACTGAAGAGTTGGCTGGAACGCATCCCTTACACCGCCTTGGTGGGAGACATCACCTGTGAGACCCCTTTTCATTTTCATGGGAAGGACCTCCGGGAAATCAGGAAGACAGAACTCTGCCCCTTGCTGTCTGACTCTGAGGTGGAGGCTAGTTTGGGGATCCCCCACTTGTCATCAAGCAAAGAGAATGCATGGCCAACTAAGCCCTCCTCCATGCTGTCCTCTGTCCATTTTACTGCTTCTTCTGTTGAGTACAAGTCCTCTAATAAACAACCCAAGCCAACGAAACAACCCCGGACACCCAGGCCGCCCTCCACCTCGCAGGCTTTATATCCTGGTCCCAACCAGCCTCCCATCGCTCCTTACCAAACCAGACCCCCCATCCCCATTATATGCCCTACTGGGTGCACCTGTAATTTGCACATAAACGACCTTGGCTTGACCGTTAACTGCAAGGAGCGAGGATTTAATAACATTTCTGAACTTCTTCCAAGGCCATTGAACGCCAAGAAACTGTACCTGAGTAGCAATCTGATTCAAAAAATATACCGTTCTGATTTTTGGAATTTCTCTTCGTTGGACCTCTTGCATCTGGGGAACAACCGCATTTCTTATGTTCAAGACGGGGCCTTCATCAACCTGCCCAACCTGAAGAGCCTCTTTCTCAATGGCAATGACATCGAGAAGCTGACCCCGGGCATGTTCCGTGGCCTCCAGAGCTTGCACTACTTGTACTTTGAGTTCAATGTCATCCGAGAAATCCAGCCTGCTGCCTTCAGCCTCATGCCCAACCTGAAGCTGCTGTTCCTCAACAACAACTTGCTGCGGACGCTGCCCACGGACGCCTTCGCGGGCACCTCCTTAGCCCGCCTCAATCTGCGGAAGAACTACTTCCTCTACCTGCCTGTGGCTGGTGTCTTGGAGCACTTGAACGCCATTGTTCAGATAGACTTGAATGAGAACCCCTGGGACTGCACCTGCGACCTGGTCCCCTTCAAACAGTGGATCGAAACCATCAGCTCGGTCAGTGTGGTGGGAGACGTGCTCTGTGCCAGCCCCGGGAACCTCACCCACCGCGATGTCCGCGCCGTCGAGCTGGAAGTGCTCTGCCCGGAGATGCTGCACATGGCCCCCGCGGGAGCGTCCCCGGCCCAGCCTGGAGATTCTTCCTGGGCTGGAGGGCCCACCAGTGCGTCACCCTACGAGTTCTCACCGCCCGGGGGGCCGGTACCCCTGTCGGTGTTGATTCTCAGCTTGCTGGTTCTGTTTTTTTCGGCTGTCTTCGTGGCCGCTGGCCTCTTTGCCTATGTGCTCCGAAGGCGCCGGAAGAAACTGCCTTTTCGAAGTAAGCGGCAGGAAGGGGTGGACCTCACTGGGATTCAGATGCAGTGCCACAGGCTCTTTGAGGACGGTGGAGGGGGTGGGGCTGGGAATGGAAGCGGGGGTCGCCCCACGCTGGCCTCCCCAGAGAAGGCTCCGCCGGTGGGTCACGTGTACGAGTACATCCCCCACCCTGTCACCCAGATGTGCAACAACCCCATCTACAAGCCTCGGGAGGAGGAAGAGGTAGCTGTGTCGTCGGGGCAGGAACCAGGGGGCCCAGAACGAGGGGGTCCCGGGACACAACCCCCAGGAATGGGCGAGGTTCTCCTAGGAAGTGAGCAGTTTGCGGAAACACCGAAGGAAAACCACACCAACTACCGGACCTTGCTGGAAAAGGAGAAAGAGTGGGCTCTGGCTGTGTCCAGTTCCCAGCTCAACACCATCGTGACAGTGAACCACCCGCACCCACACCCGCACCCGCACCACCCAGCAGGCGGTGGGGTTTCAGGGGTAGTTGGGGGGACTGGGGGAGACTTGGCTGGGTTCCGCCACCATGAGAAGAATGGCGGGGTGGTGCTGTTTCCTCCCGGAGGAGGCTGTAGCGCTGGCAGTCTGCTTCTAGACCGAGACAGGCCACAGCCTGCACCCTGCACGGTGGGATTTGTGGATTGTCTGTACGGCACGGTGCCCAAATTAAAGGAACTACACGTCCACCCTCCTGGCATGCAATACCCAGACTTACAGCAGGATGCCAGGCTCAAAGAAACCCTTCTCTTCTCGGCTGGAAAGGGCTTCCCAGACCACCAAACCCCCAAAAGTGATTACCTCGAGTTAAGGGCCAAACTTCAAAGCAAGCCGGATTACCTCGAAGTCCTGGAAAAGACTACATATAGGTTCTAACAGAGAAGGATCGATGAGTGCTTTTGTTTTTTGGTTTTTATTTCGAAAAGAAAAGGAAAATAAAAGAAACATACCCCAAGCCCCCTTTACACTGGCCCCAATAACTCCTTCCCTGCCCGAACAGAACTGAAACCGCATGATCACTAGAGAATACAGATGTATGCGCTCCCTCTCTCAAATGGGATTTGGAGGAAGGGCCATACTCAGATCATTAATCAATGAAGTGCCTTCGCAGACTTTTGCCAGCAAATGTTATCATTATTTTTTTATACTGAAATGGAGACTTTGACTGTGCCATGTATAAGGTATATAAGGGGTCGATGTATTGATCCTAATTAAGTAAAATTCGATGTGTCTTTTATTTCAGTATTTTTTTTTTTAAGTTGTAGTTTTGTTTGAAAAGGAGGGGCGGGGTGGGGAGGTGGGGACAAATGACATTTGTGGCTTTCTTTCCTCTTCCCGTCATGGCACAGATTCTGTACATGTATTAAAATGCAGTTTGCTGCATGCCTGGAAACTGCAAGACGGGGAGGGAGGGCGCGGGTCTTGCTGGAATGTTCTCACTCACGACCTTCTCTCACGCACATGCCCACACCCAGATGGCAAATCCCTGCACACAGGTCCCTCAACCTTCCACCCTCTTTCTTTTTTTATTCTGGTGCAGATTTACAGGTACACACACACATACACACACGCCCAACCACCCACACTGAGCACATTATCATTCGGTTCCATCTGATTCGTTCCGGTTTGACCCACTCACTCCTCTCTTCTCCCTAGCTCCATCACCTGCCCTTCCCTCCTCAGTGTTCCACTTGCCGCATCTCTTCGGGCCACCCTGGGGAAGTCCCATCACAGGCTGGAGCCTCCTCGAGTGGAGAACCCGGTGGTTTCACAGCGGGAGGCCCACACCTAGGGAAGAGCACCCTCTTTGTGACATTTCATCCTGATGCCAAGATTTTTTGGAGAACACCTGCACTTTCTTATATATATATATAATATTAAAAAAATTTAAAAAGCAACTGGGTATATATCACTAACAGCTTTGTAGGAAGCACTTTTAATGTTTTCTCTCTCACACACAAAGATTCAAAAGAAATGTGCATATATTTATTCTGTAATTTCAGTGATTATCAATTGTAAAGGTAATGTTTAATCATTGTATAGTGATTATGCGTCTGGTATAGCTTTCCTAATAAAACGTTTTTTGAAAAACATAATACATTATATATAGAGGATACTGAGCTCGAACCTAAACCTCCAGCTATGCCACGCCTTTCTTGCTCCCCCTTTCAAAATGTCTTTCTTTTCTCTTGTTATACAGAAAGTCAGTTTTTTCACAAGTTTGATGCACTCTGATGTTGATAAATCACTATACCACCCACACCCGGTACAAGGAGACACTTGAGACGTAAAACGATCTGATTTATAGTTCCTGACTTTCTCTTGGATAATGGATCTCAAAATTAGCACCACAGTGAGGCAAGAAACAATGGAGAAAATAGAGTCGCTAAGTTTCTAAGTTCAAGATTAATTAGATCAGATAATCAGGATCCATTCATCTTAAGACAGACAGTAAAAGGCCGCAAGAAAATGGAGATTGTCATTCTTTAAAGCAAAACAAACGCACTGAACTCACAGACCCAATTTGGCTGTCAAAATCCTCTTTGCTGTGAAGGTTGTCACTTTTTGTTTCTTCTAATCACTCACTTCACTTACTGGCCCCAGCTTTGCTTGAAATAAGACCAGAAGCTTGATTGAGTTTTTCTTTCTGTATACTATTAAAATGCTGTGAAGTTAACTTGATAATAATCCACTTTATGATCCATTGACATAAGAGTGAAACCAAAGAAAATCAAAGGTTTAAGGTATCTGGTGTGTGGAGGAAATTTGAACTGATAGAATTTTGAGAGCTTTGAAGCAGGCACTTATCTCGTTAGGCCAGTAGAGGGTAGCAGAGCTCCAGCGAGTCCAGCTGCAGCGTTCTGCAGTGAAAGCAGGATTTTCTGCTTGTGCTTCTTCCAGCTGCCCTTAGAACAAATTATCATTACGTGTTGAATGTAATTCACCACAATTCACTGATGCCTTACATCACAGTTTTCCCACTAAAAAGGAATAAGGCCGGTAGCTTGAAAAGCTGTAGGGTTGGTATACCACTAAGACACTATTTTTAAAAACTCTCCATGAATGTCTAGAATATGTATGTAAAATTTGTTGAGTTCTACATGGATACCAACACAGGGATGCCTGCAAATGGAAAATACAAGTATATCAATATAAAATATACACTTTTCAGGGCTGCTTTGCATTTGACACGTTGTACCTAGAAGTTTTATCCTCAATTATTTAAAATATATTTTGAAATAATGATGTCTATGGGGAAATAAGAGATGTCTATGGGGAAAGACTCACTATAGCTCTACATACAATATTGAAATTAAAATTTTTATATGCAAGAGGGTCAGACCTAGTACTAAATAGGTGTCATTCATCTGTTGTTGTTGTTGTTGTTGTTGTTTATGTCTCTCTTCGCCTTTCCACCTATCATCATTTTTCTGGCTATCTTACTCCTCTCCACACCTCCCCCT
>PVJH01046831.1:0-11632 GCA_004026705.1 Nesogale talazaci
TTACTTTAAGTAAAGGGGACTACTCTGTGTAATGCAGGTGGTCCCTATCCAATCAATCCCCACAATCTCATGAGCAAATTATTTAAAAATCAGTAATCGATTTATCTGAGAGATATTATATTCAACATCCGGTATTCAATTACTTAATATTGAACATTCATGGAGCATCCGATGAACAGATAGTTTTGAGACGCACAGATGGCAAGACTTTCATCTCATGTTCTCTGGGTGCTGTATCATGGGGTTACAGACCAGGCTGCTGCCTCCAGAGTTGGCTGTAGAAACTTACCAGATGCTCTAGGGCTCTGCTCCCATGAGATGACAGCCAGGAAAACCCTGCCGGTCCACTCTGCTCCCTGCCCTGGGCTGCTATGAGCTGGAATAGTCAAGAAACGAAACCCCTCCCCCCGATACACATCTCTCTATTCATCCATTCATTCATCCATCTACTACCATTTATCATGTTATCTTTCTACCATCGATCCACCCATCCATCTACTATCATCTGGAAACTATCTATTTATCTTCCATGCATCTACCTAATGCCATCTAGCAATTAAACATTTCTCATATTATTTGTCATCTATGTACCCACCCCTCTAGTATCATCTAGCACTCTATCATATATCTGCCATGTAGCTGTCCAACTACCTTCCATCCATCTATCCATTCATCCATCTACTATCATCAAACATATTATCTATCATCTATCCATCCATATACTATCATCTAGAAACTGATCATCATCTATCATCCAACATCTATTTATCTATCCACCTCTCACCCATCCATTAATCCAACTGCTATATCTATCAATTACTCATTTATCATGTTATCTATCTATCCATCTATTATCATCTATCAGTTGATTATCTATCTCTCATTGGTCTATCTTCTATCTATTCATCTTCCTACCATCCATCCACTCACCTATTATCATCTATCAACTAATCATCTGCCTATTATATTATCTATTCATCATCTATCCATCTACTATCATCTATCAATTCATCATCTCTTTCATCCATCTACTATCGTTATCTATCTATCTATCATTCTTCTAGGGAAAAAGAGGAAAAGGGTCAATGGGATGGATTGCCACGGTGGCAACAACAATGGGTTCAGATTTAACAATGATTGTGAAGATGTTGCAGAATCAGCATTGTTTCCTTTGTTTAAGCCCAGGTTGTTGTGAAGCAAAACTGGCGTAGCAGCACTTAACAGCAATCACAACCACATTTACCTAGCGACACTATTTACCTAGCTGACTACCACTGCCAGTCAATGGTCCATTATCTAGCCAGTTCCCAGGCTGGGGAAGCCTCACAGACACACGCATCGTGGATCAGCATTTCAGGGGAATGTGCCCTGGGACACACACTAAGTTTTTTTTTTTTTTTTTGTGGGCATCACTGCTCTCCAGCGGTGGGAGTAGGAGGCCCAGCCCCACTGCTGGAATTGAACCTCCGTCCCAGTGGGCCGCAGTCCTGCGCACAACCACTACGCCACCAGGGCTCAGCCCCACACTAAGCTTTTAAAGCAGTGTAGTGCTGTTTGACTATGGGGGAAGGTGAGGTTAGGGGGTGATGAGCAGGGCTAGAGGCAGCCTGGCCTTGGTGTTGGTGGAGCTATCAGAAGAAGCCAGCTTCTGATACATACATCACGGGTTCAATAGATGCAATTGTACAGTGATAATTATTAATTATCATAATAAGGTTATAGAGAGCATGAGAGAGAGAAATAATAAGAGTCAGACACATTTTACAACAGGGTGGCATGCTCACCTCCGCCGATGGGTGGTCCACGTGGAAAGAGAGAGAGAGTGGGGAAGGGATTACATGAGGGAGAGGAGCTGGGTGCTGAGGGGCAGGAGAGAGGCAGGAGAGAGAGACCCTTTTTCCTATGTCCAATCCTTATACACCCTCTGGAGCCATGCCAGGCCCCCAATTACAGGCAAGGACACAAGGGTTGTGCCATATGCACAGGTTATAGGAAAGGGAGGTATGGGGTCCCCTGTGATAAGACCAGACCCCAGGCTCCTGGATGTGGCTAAACAGGTTGCACTAAAGATCATTAACAACAGCAGGTGAGGGCTTCAAAGGAAGTGAACCATCATCCTAACAGCAGGGGAGTCAGCTCTATAGTGAGCCACACAAAGGCCTCAGATAACTGGGAGGTTCAGGGAGAGTAGCTAACTTAAGGTCCACACCAAATGCTGGTAAGTAGTTTGCTAATATTTTGGAGTATGTAATTGTGGGAAAATTCTGTTTTCGTCTCACAGTGGACTAACATCACGGAGACCAGCTGGGAGCTGGTTCTCCAGGACTAAGGTTGGTGAAGCCTGTCTGACCAAAAGTCAGTTGCCCCCATGGAAGGTCACGGCACAGAGGGGATGGAGACTAAGGTCAGGATTAAGGTCCTCTCAGAGGACCGCGTTTCAATTGTGTGTTAGTCCCAGCAGCTGTGGGCTGGTCTGAGTTCTCCCGCCCTGCCACAATGAGCATACCACAGTTGGGGGGCTTTGTGGAACAGAAATGTATTGTCTCACAGTTTAAGAGCGAGGTGTCTGAAGTCAGGGTGCTGGCTATAGGCACATAGATTCTCAACGTTATTTGGCCTATCACTCCCTTTTCAGAAAAAAAACACAAACAAACAAACAACAACAACAAAAAATGTATTCAGTGCCAATGAAAAACTTTTGCACTTAATAGCTCACAATCCCGGATAAAGTGTCAGTATCTGCTTTTGCAGCCCCCTGGATTCCTCTAGCACGGGCCCTTTGGAAATGCTGTTCTGGGCAGGGGTGGGGAATTCCTTTCAGCCTCCAGTCCTAAACGCCCTGCAAGCACTGAGAGCTTTCCCTCCTCTGGTTCCTTGCTTTGCTGTTGCTTGCTCTGCTCTATGGAAGACATGCCCTCCCCTAATGCTGCCTCGTTCACAGCACAGAAAACCCTATTCCCAAATGGGATGATAGCCACGGGTACAGTAGAATTGACACACACACACACACACACACACACACACACACACGGGGGTGGGGTGGGGGGAGAATGGCATATGCCAATCCATTGTTGTTGTCATTATCGTAAGGTGTCAGCAAGTCAAATCCGACCCTTGCCACCCTCTGTGCAACAGAACCAAACACTGCCTGGTCCTGCGCTGTCCTCACAGGGGTTCCTATGCTCCAGCCCAGCGTTGCCGCCACGGTGCCCATCCACCTCCTTGAGGGCCTCCTCTTGTTGTCTGGCTGCAGGCTGCCCGCCTGCAGGGACTGGTCTCTTCCGAAAACCTGTCCAGAGTCTGAGGGAGGCCTTGCCTCTAAGGAGCACTCTGGTCGTACTTCTGCCCAGACAGATCGGTTTGTCCTTTTGGCAGTCCAGGTTAACTTCAATATTCTTTTCCAGCACCACAGTCCACGTGCATCAATCCTGCTTCGGTCTCTTCCTTGTTCAGTGTTCAACTTTCACATGCATACCAGGCGACTACAAACACCACGGCTTGCGTCACGGGGCACCCTTGTCCTCAAGGTAACGCCCTTTCTTTTCAATATTCTTAAAGAAGTCTTGAGCAGCAGATTGACCCCAAACGCATGATTTGACCTCTTGACTGCCGCTTCCATAAGCCATCCGCAATGAGGTAATTCTATCACATCCATCTTTAGCAATCACAATACAACGTATCTCTTTCAAAAGGGGGGCCACGGGGAATGATAGGGAAGAGGGCAGGTGCTCACAGGCACAAATCCCTCTCCAAGACTGATCTCCTGCTGGCTCACCGTGTCTCTGGGGTTGGCCCATTGCTCAGCAATTGGGAGGCTGCCACACCAGGGGCTACCACAGACTGGTGGCTGGTGGGCCATGCTAAGCCCAGAGGAGCTGGGAGGTCGGTGTAGTTGCTGGGGTAAAGCAGAGAGGGCAGGAGCGTTGGGTAAGGACCTGTGCCCTTCGGCTGCCCCCTCGCTGGTCCCTGTCAGAGTGGTGGCGTAGCTGCTCCAGACTCTGCCCTCTGGCTTACTTAGACCTTTGCATGATCTTGGGCCACGTGGCAGTGTCAACTCCAGGACACAGTCCCTGCACCTGGCTGGTGAGCAGAGAGCGAATGGGGCACCTGGTGCAGAATTCAATCTTCTGGCATTCCCCCCTCCCCATAGCCTGGTTGCCCATTTTCTGACTCCTTCGGGGACATTTGCTCTGCGGCGGAGTCACAGGCACCGCACAGGGAGCCAGGACGAGCACCTCGTCCATCGGTGGGCACCTATGGTGTGACTCGCGGTTCTTCCAGCAGATACTGGGGAAGGATGCTTGCCAGCAGCGCGCCTGAAACCAAACGGCCAGGCTGGCTGCCATCGTCCAGTCAGGGCCGACTCACAGTGACGCCCTGTGGGTCTCGGAGACTTTCGCTGTGTATGGGAGCAGAGAGCCCCCAGTCTTCCTCCCCAGGAGCTGCTGGTGGTGGTTGAACTGCCCACCATGCGGATTGCATAACCACGAGCTCTTCTTCTCTTCTAACTCTGTAGGAAGGGCGGCTTCTCTGTTATGCTTCACAGGTAGCGCCGGCTGATGGAGTAAGTGGATTGTGAACCCAGGACCCTGGGTTCCAATAGGGGCCCTATTGGGGAAGTGCCAGCCTGCTAACTGAAAGGGTGACAGTTCAAACACACCCGCTGCTCTGAGGGAGGGAGATGAGACTATCTGCTCTCATAAAGGTCCACAGCCCCAGAAACCCCTATCTAGGGCCGCAAGGTGTCTGAATTGACTAGAGAGCTGTGGGTAGGATATTTTTAATAGGAATGATCACTTTCTAAAGAATGCACTAGTCAGTTATTGATTTGAAAATTATTCTGGTAAAATATATAATACAAAAGCTGTGAGAGGTGGGACTGGATGGACTGTCTACATTTTTGGGGTTTTGCAAAATTTTTCCACTTTTGATGGGGAGCACCCTGACTGTATCTCTCTCTCTCTCTCTCTCTCTCTCTCTCTGTCTCTCTCTCTCTCTTTCTCTCTTTCTCAGAGGAAACGATTTGACTTTTCTTTTTCAGACAGGAATCTGCCCTACATGGTGTCTGGATCTCTCAGGTTTACTACCGGTTTAACTATTCAAAAGCAAAACAAAACCCACAAAGCACTTTGTACTGTGAATTGGATGAAGGTTTTCAGAGCAGATTGTCAGTCTTGCTTCCAACAATTCAGACCCGTTGTGTTTGGTCTTGTCCACCGATGACTTTGACCTCCAGATGATGCCCTGGCTTCCCTCGTTACCCTTCTGCCAGCGACTCTCTGCTTGTGCATGGTGGAGGACATGCCGGGGGTGGGGGGGTGGTGGTGGTGGTGGTGGTGGTAGTGGTGGTGGTGGCTTCATCCCACCTCCTCCACAGCTCCAAGAGGGAGAGGGAGAGGGAGACCCCTACCATCCCCCATAGCAGCCCAGGCTGATGCCGCAGGAATGGCAGCATTTCGTTCTGCTGTACCAAGGGTCTCCAGGAGTCAGGGCTGATTCGAGGGCATGTTGGCTGGCAGGGAAGAGCTCACTGCCCTTGGTGACTGGGACACACCCGTGCTCCATGTTGCACGTATCCATTCACCCAGTGAGGTACACTTGAGCTGTTGCCGCCCTTTGGCTGTGAGGGCTAATGTGTCATTCATTTCCACCCCTTCCTGCACTCATTCACCTTGTAAACCTGCCTTTCTTGAATGTACCTGTGTGTTGGGAGCCCACGTGATGTAGCGGGCTGTGCGTTGGTCTGCTAACCACAGGCTAAACCCCAAGGCCACTCAGAGGGAAAAAGAGGGAGCTGTCTGCTCCCATAAGATCATGACCTTGGATCATGACCCACGGGGGCTGCCCTACTAGCTCTGACAGGGTTTCTGGGCACCAGAAGCCAGTGGAGGGCAGAGGGCATTGGGTGGGGGCCCTGGGAAGTGCACATGGATATTGTACCTGGTTGCCAACTGAAAGAAAGGTTGGAAGACCTGCGGGGTTGCTTCAAAGACAACGAGCCCTGAGAACCCTGCAGAAGCCAGTGCTCCTCTGAAACACAGGGAGCTGGAATGACCTGCCAACAGCTGGCTGCTCAGTGGGTGTTGGCCCCCGTACTGCTGGTATCCTGAGACGCAGAGCTGCATATGGGGGGGTGGGGGGGACGCAGGACTGAGGACTGGCTGGGTGCCAGCTGTGGCTGAACTTGGCACTGAACCCTCTGGAGGCCCAGTAGGCGAGGCTGATGAAAGACTCTTCTGTCTGCGGTGGATGTACTTGAAAGGTTGACAAAGGGACGGTTTGGAGGAGTCCTTTAACATCATGTAACTGAGTCCTCGCTTTGAAATGATTTGAACCAATCCCTCCCCAACCAGACCAAGCTCACAGACAAACAGTCGCTGCTGGCCCACGGTGACCCTGGAGGGCAGAGTGGAACTGCCCCGGGGGTTTCTGAGGAGGTAAAGCTTTATGGGAGCAGGACCGTCCCCTGCTCACCATGAACGCCACATCACAATCCCCCTGCCCAGACGGATGGACCAACGGATGGTATTGCAGAGCCTTCTTTTTTTTTTTTTTTCAATTTATCATTTTATTGGACGTTCATACGTCGCTTTCCATCATACTTAGTTCAATACATAGTTACACAGAGCCTCCTTTTCAGAGCCCCCTTCTGTACTGCCATCAGGCTACACACACACTGTGCACACACATGCTGACCGACTGCCACCTTCTTAAAGACACAGTTGGGGCCAGACCTCGTTTGTTCCCTGGGTACTGCCTGCCGAGGACATAGTGTGGCCAGTTTTCTCTCCAGGTGAGAGCTAGGGTTACGGAAGGGCAGGTCAGGCCTTCGAGTGCCCACACTGTTCATTGTAAGTCTCGTCCAGCTCGGCTCTCTGTCCTAGCCACGCCATCTTGCGACACTGCCCAGATCGTTGCCATTGTCAACAGAACTGACCTTGGCGGTGGGGCAACTTGGAAGGGAGGACACGGTCACCTCACGTTTACCCTGTTGGGTCACGCGTGCCGGTGCATCTGTTCTTGGCCACCGTCATGTGGTCAAGCAGGGGGCTGTGGGGGGCGGTTCCAGGCCTCAGAACTGGAATACTTGACATCTGGGCTTGGGTGTTGTCTTCCATGCATCTGGGGTGCTCCGGCAGCACGTTTCTCAGGGTCCCGTCCTGGGCCGCTCCTTTTGTCCTGTGCAGTCATTGACCGCATGCAGTGGCACAAGAGCCAGGTTTAGAAAAATACAGTCAGAGATCTCCTTTAAAAAAATGTGGTAACTTTTAAGCTCATGAATTGCAATACGGGCTCTGCCAAAGAGGGAAATGTGTGTGATCCCTTGCTCCCGAGGTTGGTGTGTTGGATAAAGATGAGTCGGGATCGAAACTTTCAACTCACCACCATCAACTCCGACTCCCCGTGACCCCCTGGAGTCCAGGCCCAGGCGGAGGGACCCCATAGGACAGCACAGAGCTGACCCCGTGGGTTTCTGGGATGTTTCACAGGAGCAGACAGGCTCATCCTCCTCCCTTGTTGCAGCTGGTTTCAGACTGCAGGCCTTGGGGTAGCAGCCCGGAGTGTAACCCACCACACCACCAGGGTGACTTCTCAGGACCCTATTCGAGCAGTTGATCTCCAACTTGAGAAGTCCAGCCCACACCTTTCTAACCCGAGGTAGTAGCTGGGATTGAATTCAACCCCTTGAGGTATTTCGTATGTCTTGACAGTGTTGCAAAAGGTCGTGTTTCTAATCTGTGCTTTGTGCCAAACCCACCCCTGATGGGCTGCTGTGGAGCTGCTTTGGACTCGTGGCCTTGTGGGGCAGCGCGCCGCCGCCCCGTGGCTTTCCACGGCTGCAGACTGCCGCCGGCTCCATGCAAGCTGCTCTCTCTTCCTCAGGGCCCCTGTAAGGCTGACATCCAGCCTGCCCGAGCACTCAGCCAAGGAGCCACCAGACGCCAATGCCCACGGAGGAGTCATTTGAGCACATCAGTGGACACTCAGAGGCGGCTGGGAAAGGTGGCCGTGGGGTTTAGAGGGCAAACATCCTGGGCTGTCCACCTTCCACTTCTCACCCAGCAGGTGCTTGTGGAGTTTGGTGGCAGACGCGAGGGCTGTGCCGTGTCCCTCAGGTGGCAGTGCAGATGGTGAGCTCCTTATGGGACAGAAGCGGCTGCTCACCTGATTGTCTTTCTCTCAGGGTTCCTTCCTTGCGCGGTTTATTCAGTCCTTGTGTTGACACATCACGAGGATTCTTGGAAGCCTGTCACGGAGCCTTAGGGTTAGGCGCCTGTGTCCACTGTGACCACCCAGGCCATCCACATCGTGGCAGCTGGGCTTTGTGTTCGTGATGAACACGTGTCCTGGAGTTTAGGCCCATTGTTAGGACACAGGCTGTACACACAGTGCGGACCTGTACTGTCCGTGCATCATAAGAACCCGGCTGTATGCTGTGTGGCACACTCAGGACTTGGTAGACCCTGTGACCTGTGACCTGCACAACGTGTGCATTATATAAACAGGCTGTCTGCACATTGTAATAGCTGGGCTTTGTGCCAGCTCAGTTGGGTGGGCTTTGTAACCTGGGCTCTATGGACCTTGAGACCTGGGATGTAGGCACCTTGCATAACTCCGGCTGTAGGCACGGTAGGTAGCCCATTGCACAACCTGTGGCTATCGCTGCCCTGCAAGGCAGGTGAGATGGTCCTTGGCACCACCTGCTGTCAGAGCTGTTCTCCTGCTCAGTGCCGGACTCAAAGGACAGATAGTAACTGGAGGGTGGGAGTGGGGTGGGGTGGGGGACTTCCTGGAGAACTGCGTTCCCCAATCCCCCGGGACAGCGGACTTGGCCAGTGCAAGGAATCTCAGGAGGTTGGGGAAGGGAAAGACAGGGGTTTCCTCACTCCCTTTCTTGTGGTATCTATATTAGGGGCTGCATCCACTGCAGGCACCCTGACTCCGGACTCTAGTCACTCTTCCTTGTTCCCAGTCCCTTCCTCCCAGGCACCCCAGTGGCTGCTTGTGTTGCTGTTTTCTGGGTCCCCTCATTGTCTTTTGTTGTCAGGGAAAGATAACACTTTTCCACAGTTATATCTCCTCCATAATATTGACCAAATATTAGGAACCATCTGGAGGGAGGTCAAAAGCTTAGTTATTCTCCTTCAAGGTTTCAGCTTTCCAGAGACCTTGTCTCTTACACAAAAGATAAGGCTGACTCCCTGCTGTTAAGACAAAGAATCACTCCCCCAGAAAGCTTTCATCTCCACCCCAAGGGCCATCAGAAATCTTAAGTCTGCCTGCCCATCTTATCAAAAGAAGACACCAGTAACATTCTTCTCCTATTACGTGTGTATGCCCCTAGATGATCCCTCCCATCATTTATTACCTTCAGCACCACCCTGTCCTGGAACACATGCCCTTTCCAGTAGCGTGGGGCTTACACATCCCAAGTAAGGATATGAAAAACCTTGGTTAGTAATGAAGTTCTCTCTCCTCGTAGACCAAGCAGGGCTGGGGTGAACATGCTACCGTGAAACATGTCTGACTCCACTATTTCTCTCTTTCTCATGCTCTCTATGACTTTGTAATAATTAATTAATGATCGCCGGGCAATTGTGCCTGTTGAACCCCCGTTTGGCTTCTCCCCTCTCCCATCGCCTCTCCAATCAGTGCCCAGCCTTAGGTTTCTCCTGCTGTGAACACTTCAGCTTTCCCAGTTGGGCTCTGACTTGAAAGTTCCTGGCACCGAGTCAGAGCTTCCAGCCAAGCTTCTGGGTTTGGGCTTGGGCTGCTTAGCTGTGTGAACGCACAGGGACACGCTTCTTGCAGAGGGACTGGGTAGGCTGGGTTTTCCAGGGAAATAAGTCGTGTAATAAAGAAACTCACCTCGAGAAAGTGGCCCACACTGTGACAGAGGGGCAGGATCAGTTCCCTTCAAGACCATGGGGCAGATGCCCGTTCCTGGCTCGTCCGCTGCTGGTGCTGGAGCCAGGGGGCAGGAGGCAAGACGAGCGCAGGCCAGTGCAGGCAGAGCTGCGTGGGGCAGCAGGACTCTGGTGGCAAAGCGGTTATGGCTTAGGCTGGTAATCATGGGGTCAACAGTTTGAAACCACCCGTGGCTTCCCGGGAGACAGATGAGGCTGTCTACTCCTATAAAGACGTCCCATCTTGGAAACCCACAGGGGGACTCCCACCTTGTCTGATAGGGCCGTTATGGGTCAGAGCTGACTTGGTGGCAGGGAGTTTGTTTGGCGAAGGCAGAAAACATGGCGGATCACCCACAGCTCCCAGGATGGGCAGGCCGCATGGCCAGCTGCCAGCCTCGAGTCCCAGGAAACTAGATACAGGATCCAGGCCAGCAAGGATATATATATATATATATATATATATATATATATATATATATAGAGAGAGAGAGAGAGAGAGAGAGAGAGAGAGAGAGAGAGAGAGAGAGAGAGCACTAGTTCCAAGAAGACATCATCAGGTGGTGGGTGACCTGTACTTTTTGGGGAGAAGCCTGAACAGGGATTCTGACAACCTGTTCCTGGTATCTGCATCGCGATTATGAAAGCGGCCACCTGTTGTTCCTTACGCTGGTCCCTGGTTTGGAAAGATGACCTAGAGGCTGCCTTCCCCAGGCATGTAGAAATATCAAGCACAAGGGCGGCGGGTGCGGCGCCCCTGGAAGTTCAGAGCTGAGTGTCGGGTCAGGACACAGGCAGATCTAGAGGTCACCTTGGACTTGCTCTTGGTCTCCTGTGGCCTGTAGGCAGGCCTGGCTGAGAGCCACAGCTGATGGGAAGTCTTCCCCTCCCCTCACCCCGGCAGCCCTTAGACGTGAGCCCGTCCAGCTGACTCCGACTCGTAGTGGACCCACAGGCAGGCTAGGACCTATGTCCCCGCGGGTTTCTGAGACAGTAACCGCTTCCGGGAGCAGAAAGCCCCGCCTTTCTGTCAGCGTCGCCGGCCTGGGGTTATAGAGGTGCTGGGCTTGTGGTGAGCCGTCTCACGAGTGGCCCATGATGCCAGCAGGGCTCCCATGTATCCAATGAACGGTGTCAACCAGTCTTTGTGGTCCGTGGGTAGCCACGCACAGGGCCTGTGGTGTCATGCTCACTAGTCTCGATGGAGGGGCTGAACGTAGAAATAAAAGAAAGGGGGGGGGGAAGGAAAGCTCTGAGCCTTGTGATTTTGACACGGAGTCGAATGTCACATTTAGAGCCAAACTCATGCAGACATCTTCCTAGATGGGTGAGGGTTTGCAACAAGTCTGTGGGGCGCTGTCCCCACATAGAACAGCAGCCTGTAAATGGATCGAGCCAGCCACAGAGGTGTGGACGATGAATGCGTGGCAGAGAAGCCGGCTGGACGGAGGTTTGGGGGGCTGTGTTTGAGGATCCCCGAGGGCATCTCGAGAGATGTTCTCAAAGGACCCGGCAGGGCCCCAAGAGCCATCATGAAGAAGCTGTGAGAAGATGGAGACCAGGAAGGTTGCTGGTTTGTTTTCTATCGCGACGATGCACCTGCTCATCTGTTGAGCGCCACGAGGGCTGTGGATGAGAATCCCACTGGGGCAGCTTACTCCATGCGCCCTGCAGGCCTGCTCTTACCCCTTCTGGCTCAAAGGACCCTGGACAGAAGTACAATC
>PVJH01046832.1:0-11542 GCA_004026705.1 Nesogale talazaci
CCCCAGGATCAGCTCCCTATATTTCCCTACCTTCCCCCTCCCCCATGAACCCTTAGTAATTTACAAATTGTTATTATTTTCATACTGTACACTGTCCAATGTGTCCCAATACTCACTTCCCTGTTGCCGGTGTCCCAGAGAGGAGGCTACGTGTAGATCCCTGAAATTGGGTCTCCCTTTCTATTCCACCATCCCTCCACCCTCCTGGTATTACCGCTCCTATTACTAGTCTTGAGGGATCATCTATCCTAAATTTCCCATGATTCCAACTCCACATTTTCTGATCAATCTGGATTTATGTGGTAGAATTGGGATCATGATAGTGGGTGGGAGGCAGCATTTGAGAACTAGAGGAAGGTTGAATATTTAATTGCTACTACCCTGTATCTTAACTAGCTCATCTCCTCCTTGCAACCCCTCTGCAAGAGGATGTCACTTCACCTATTGATGGGCTTTGAGTCCCCAATCTGTACTCCCCTTCATGAATTATGTTATAATTTTAGCTCTTTGATGCCTGACACCAATCCCTTCACCACCTTGTAATCACACAGGCTGGTGTGCTTCTTCCATGTGGATTTTGTTGCTTCTGAGCTGAATGGCTGCTTGTTTACTCAAACCTTTAAGACACCAGACGCTATATCTTTTGATAGCCAGGCACCATGCACTTTCTTCACCACATTTGCTTATGGACATATTTGTCTTCAGTGATCATATCAGGAAAGTGAGCACCCAAAGTTATGCTCTTTAGTTCTTGAAGCCTGTTATCTAATCCCTTTGACACCTCGTTATCCCACAAGCTGGTGTGCTTCCTCCATGTGGGCTTTGTTGCTTCTGAGCTAGATGGCTGCTTGTTTACTTTCAAGCCTTTAAGACCCCAGACGTTACCTCTTTTAATAGCCGGACACCATCAGCTTTCTTCACCACCTTTGTTTATGCACACCTTTGTCTTCAGTGATCGTGTCAGAAAGGTGAGCACCTTGGAATGCCAATTTAATAGAACAAAGTGTTCTTGCACCAAGGAAGTACTTGAGTGGAGGTCCAGTGCCTATCTGCTGTCCTACTACTAACCCTGTAAGTATGCACACTGATCTATTTCCCCATCGTCACTTATAAATGTATGCACCTATGTACATACCTGTATTTGAACCTCTATAAATGTCTATTATCCCCAGTTTCTTCCTCTATTTCCACTTGCCTCCTTCTTGTCCCACTATCGTGCTCCACCTCCATTTGGGTTTCAGTATTTTCTCTCTGTTACATTAGTCTTTTTTTGTGTGTGTGAGTGGGCATCACTGCCTCTGGTGATCATGGGCGCTACCCAGTGCTGCTCCTGAGAGCCACCACTGGATTTGAACCGCCAAGACTGCGGGCTGCAGTTCCGCACTCAGCATTCAACCACTTATGTCACCGGAGCTCAGCCCTGTTACATTAGTCTTAATCAATCACTATTGGACTTCTCTCACCCACCTTGTCACTGATTTTATATCAATTGTTATTCCCTTCTTTCCTGGGCTGGTTGACATCACCACCCTTCCCCTCCTCCCCCTCTCCCATGTCCCCTACCCCGTAACCATCAGTCCTATTGTTTTCGCCTCCAGACTCTGTCCAGCCTATCTTGTCTAGATAGACCTGCAGAGGTAACAATATGTACAAAAAAGGCTTCCTAAAATGAAGCAACTGAAGCAAATAAAACAGTGATAACAACAGCAAGAAAACCCCTCAATGTGCTACACATATATGTAAATAATGGATAATAAAAAAAATAATAAAAATAATAAAATAATAATATAAAATAAATAATAAAAATAATAATATAAAAACCTGTATATAGTTCAAGGTCTGTAATTGACCTCCAGAAGTGACCCCTGGTTGAGTCAGATGGGGTTCCATACCCTGCCCCAAAGTATATCCTTGGCACTCCATCTGGTACTCCACGCTCTGTTGCACACTCTTAGTGCTTTGCATTGGTGTGGTTGTGTCCGACAGGGTATAATCTTGACCTCGTTTCTTCATCCTGGCCCCGATAGGCCTTGGGTCAGCGAGAGTAGTTATATTTAATAATGGGGCCGGCCATATAGTCCTCTTTGTGCAGTAGCTGTTCTGAGTGGGAATATCGTCCTGAAGGCTCGGTGGGCCAGCATGCACGTCATTCTCTCTTCCTCCCCTTTCATTTGTTCTCATGTGCTCTGGTCAGGCTTATCTCACTCCCCAAGCTTCAGCTTCAGTGCTGACCTCCAAGGCAAACTCCTCTGGTGGAGAGGTGGCTGCCCCTATAGTTGGTTTTGGGGTACTTTTCTAATGTTAAACCATCTTTGTCTACTTGGTATGAATTCCACTTGATCATAATGTACTTTTTCTGGGTATCTATCAAAAAAATATGCATATCTATCCAGATACCTGGTGCAATCTATTTTGGCCAGTATTTTGTTGAGAATTTTTGTGCGTATGCTTATAAGGGATATTGGTCTATAGTTTCCTATCTTGATAGGGAAACTGCCTGGTTTTAGTATCAGGGTTGTGCTTGCTTCATAAAATGAATTCACTCTTCTATATTAGGAATAGTTTCGGTAGAATTGTAGTCAGCTATTATCTGAAGACTTGTTACATATCTTCAGTGAAGCTATCTATACCTGGGCATTTTTTTTAATTGGAAAAAAATGTAAAATGACCTGGTATATTTCTTCTTTTGTTGAGAGTTTCAAGCTCACTCTGCATTAGTTTGGATAGTTTGTTTCTAGGAATTTGTCCAGTCATGTAGGTTTTCAAATTTGTTTGAGTATAGTCTTCTGTCATGATGTGTTATTTTTAAAATTTCATTAGACTCTTTTTTGATATAACATCTTTTGTTTGTTATTCTTGATATTTGTATCTTTTCTTCATTTTCCTTTGTTAACTTTGCCAGTGCTTTGTCAATTTTGTTAATCCTTCCAAAGAGCTAATTCCCTTTAAAAGCAGTTTTATTGGTACATAATTCACACATCATAAAATTCAATGTTCAAACGTTCAAACGTTATCTAGAAGACTTATACAATTATTATTGCAATCAACTTTAGAACATTTTCTTCTTTCTTGTACTCTTGGTTATTTCTCCCATTTCCTTCCAACCTTCCATGCTTTGGTTCCAAGAAACCATTAACCTAGTTACTGTCTCTGTAATCCACCCTGGTTTCATAGACTAAAAACACAGAGAAACAAAAAAGCTAACAAAATAAGACAGTAATACCGCACTAGAAAAGAAAGCAGACATTGGAGGAATGTATGGATTGTTATTAGGGATGTAAGTGTCCCCAATAAAAGTATTTTTTAAAAAAGAAAAGAAAGCAGACAACATTAAAAACTAGAATAAATTTAAAATATATCAAAGGAGAGATCAAATGATAAGGAGTTAATTTGACCTACCGACATCTAACTATATCTGTTATATTCCACTTTCCAATGCACTTTGCTTAATTGCAAGGCTATTCAAGACCCTGGTCTATGTTCAGAAGGGATTGAGTCACTAGAGGCGTGTAGTCTATCTGTATTATCCCTTCGTTTTTATTAAGTTGATATAACTTTTAAATGGGTCAAAAAAGACATTAAATGAAGTGTTTCATTTTACCAAACACTAACTACTATAATTGTTCCTACAATAATCTTGGTCTGATAAGGCTTTTCCCATTCTTTGACTATGGCCAGAAGGTATTCCTCAGAGACTCAATCCATGTGTGGACACTATAAATGGACCTTGGACTTCCACTGCCGTCCACAGCCTTTTGTGAAGTAAGTGTTCACAGTTTAAGCTGATATCTTTCCTTCCTTCAGAGTTGGATTTTATTATTTACCACCTTTGGACCACACAGGCTGGCGTGCTTCTTCCATTGAGACTTAGTTATCTCACTAGATGGACACCTTCTTTGAAGAGCAGTCTTTTTTTTTTCGGGGGGGGGGTGCATCACTGCCTCTAGTGGTCGTGGGCGCTACCCAGTGCTGCTCCTGAGAGCCGCTGCTGGATTTGAACCGCCAAGCCCGTGGGCCACAGTCCCGCACTCAACAACTTATACCACCGGGGCTCAGCCCGAAGAGTCTTTTAAGGCACCAGATGCTATTCTTCCCACCTTCATTTCTTTCTTTCTTTTTTTTTTTTTTTAAGAATATGAAGTTTTCATTTTCTTTTTTAAAAAATATTTTGGGGGCTCTTGCAGCTTTTATACCAATCCATCAATTGTATCAAGAATATTTGTACATATGCTGTCACCATCATTTTCTACACAAGTACTTTCTATTTGAGCTCTTGGTATCTGCTCCTCTTTTTTTCCCTCCTTCCCCTACCCTTGATAAATTATGAATATTTTCATATCTAACACTGTCCTCTGTCTCTCTTCATCCATATTTCTGTTGTTCAGCCCCCTGGGTGGGGGTTATGTGTTGATCATTGCAATTGGTTCCACCTTCCTTCCCCCTCTCTCCCCACCCTTCTGGTATTGCTACTCCTATTTCTGTTCCTGAGGGGTTTATCTGACCTGAACTCTGTGTGTTGGTGAGCTCTTAGCGGTACCAGTGTGCATGCTCTGGTTTAGCCAGAACTGAAAGGTCGGACTGCGTCATGATAGTGGGGCTGAGGAAACTTCAAAGATCCAGAGAAATCTTGTGTTTCATTGGTGCTACACTGCACCTGTGTTGACTCATCCCTTCTTTTTGACCCTTCTGTGAGGGGATACCCTATTGTCTACAGATAGGTTTGGGGTCTCTGCTCCAACCCCTTTTGTTCTCAACAATATATATATTTTTTGTTTTGGGTTTTCTGATACTTTTTACCTGATCCCATCAACATCTTATGATCACACAGGCTGGTGTGCTTCTTCCATGTGGGCTTGCTGCTTCACTCTCATATGACTGCTTGTTAATTTCAAGCATTTAAGATCCCAGATGGTCTATATTTTCTTTCTTTTTTTTTTTGTGGGCATCACTGCCTCTGGTGGTCGTGGGCGCTACCCACCTGAAAGCCCCTGCTGGATTTGAACCGCCAAGCCTGTGGGCTGCAGTCCCGCACTCAACCACTTACACCACCGGGGCTCAGCCCAGTCTATATTTTAATAGACAGGCACCATCCATTTTCTTCCCATTTGCTTATGTACCTATTTTGTCTTTAGCAATCATGTTGGAAGGGTGAGCGCCACAGAAAGTCAGGTTGTTAGAACAAATTGTTCTTGTGTTGGGGGAGGACTTTCACAGAAACACAAAGTCCATCTACTTCCTCAATGTATTGCCATATAAATATATGTACATAGGCACCTTTACCCATAGTGTTGTTTCCTAGATCTTTCTTCTGTTTCCTTTTACCTTTCTTCTGCCCCACCACCATGCTCACCTTCTTGGTATTTCCTCTCAGCCAGCTTGCTTTTTCTCCAGCACTCCCAGGATCTCTACATCCTCCTTGTTTTTTAATTTCCTAGTTGTTCCCCTGTCTGGGGCATTGTTTGCTAACCAATTCCTTCCCCCACCCCCTCCCCACAAGTCCCTCCAGAACCATTGATCTCATTGCTTCTTGGACTTGTTTCCCTTGCCTATCTTATATAGGTAGGGGAACCAACAATAACAGAGACCGAACCAAAGATCAAAGAGAGAAAAAAAAGCAAACCAAAAGAGCATACATAGTTACATACAAATAAAGGTCTGCTGGCCTTTATGGCTATCTTCCCACCGGCCCTGGGGTATTCTGGGAACTGCACCTCCTAGTCTGAAGTCTATTTTGGGGGCTCTTCAGGGGCTTTGTGGCTTTTCTTTGAATCTTTTGCAGATCTATTGTGTTCCCTTCTTGGTTTGCGCCCCTCTGTCAAGGTATGGGACCATTATGTTTTAATCTGTTATCAGCCCTACAGTCCCCTGCATTAGCAGCTGCATTAGCAGCTCCTTGCAGGGATGCTGTCCTTGGGGTTTGATGAGCCAGAATGGGACTTAGTCCATCACTCTCTTTTTCCTTCTTGGTTTGCTTCCATGTGGGCACAGCAGGTCAGCCCCTCTCCCCACCGGTAGGCTCAGTGTTGTCCTCTGTAGCACATACTTCTAGGGAGGGGTGAGTTTGACTGTGATTGGGTCCTGCAGACTGCTCTGGTCAAGAGTTGCTTCATGTGGTTATGTTGCCCTCAAGGTTGGAGCATCACAACGATTCTGTACTCACAATCCCATTTCTTTTTGTTTATTTATTTATTTACTTATTTTTGGTGTTTCTTTGGGGGGGGGGCATCACTGGTGGTGGGAGTAGGAGGCCCAACCTTTGCTCCTGTGGAGCCATTGCTGGAATCGAACCTCCTATGCCACCGGGGCTCAGCCCCCACAATTCCATTTCTGTGGAGACATAATACCCTTCCCTTGGGTGGGTTGGTGCCCTCCTCTCCCAATGCCACAGTTTCCCCCCACTTTTCTCCCCTTTCCCCTTCTTTGTGTTGGGATGACATGTACATCCTTGGGTTTGGTTTGTTCCCTGCTCGATTGCCTGTACCTCAACCTGCATGATGTGAGATAAATGGATTTTCTTCTATACCTACTGTGCTGGTTAAACGTACCTCAGCGCACTCATGCTGTACTTGCCCTTTTATGACTGGCTAACTTCACTTAGCATGATTCCCACCAACTCTTTCCATGAGACGATGTGCTTCATGCAATCAGGAATGCTTTTTAGGGACGTGTAGTGCTCCACTGCGTGCATGTGCCAGAGTTTTCTAACTCACTGGTCTATGGATGGAAATTTTGGCTGTTTCTAATTCTTTGTGATTGTGACTTGCCCCACAATAAACACTGGAGTGCAGACGACTGATTATGGTCTATTTCTTACCTCTTCTGGGTATATGCCCAGTAGAGGATTGCTGAGTTGTAAGGTAACTTAATTTCCATTTTCTTTAAATATCTCCAGATTGCTTTCCACAGTGGTTGATGGTATCAACATGTCCATCAGCAGTGGAAAATTTCTATCTCCCTATATCCCCTCCAATATTTCTTGCTCTCTGACTTTCTGATTTGGGCTAGCCTTAAGAGTATTAGGTGATATCTCACAGTTGTTTTAATTTGCATTTCTCTGATGGCTAATGATCAGGAATAGTTTATCGTATGTTTATTGGCTATTTGGGTCTCCTCCCTTGTGAAACTTCTGTTTAGGTCTTTTGCCTACTTCCTTTTTGCAGGTTCAGGGGATGTTGCAGATGTGGTGGTTACACAATCGGGTGTCAATGTGAGAATACTAAGAGTGACGGGGTGGAGTTGAGCCTGTCAGGTCACAGCTTGATGACCGCATGTGGAGGTGTGATAGAAAAAAAATAACCAATTGGAGGACAGACGCACTCTCTGCTTCTTAGTCCTGATGACAAGTCACATGGAGCTATGCTGAGGGAGCCAGAGTCTTGGAGATGGAGGAATCCCGTGTGGAGACCCACACCAGCACTGAGATGCTTCCACCACCACTGGATCCATAAGACTTTCCACCCACTGGCCTGTGATCTTCCCGCGTTCAGCATCATTGCATGAGTCTAAAGAGGAATTTATGGATTAGTATTGATGTATGGGGTAATATTGGACTTCTGGACTTGATCTGGACTGGGCTGTTTTCATAAAATATGATTGCTCTTTGATATAAAGTTCTCTCTTACACACATATGAGTTCTCTGGATTTGTTTCGCTAGACAACCTGGACTAACACAGATTTTAGTAATAAGCCCTTTGTTTCTTGTGTCCTTGCTAAAAGTCCTCTCCTAGACTGTGGCCCAGATACTATTCTTTTCCCCTCTTTCTTTCCAGACACTATTCTGATCACTGGGCTTCATCTAATTTCTTCACCACAATTTGTTACAGAACCCATATCTTCAGAGGTATCTTCATTTGGGACCAATTTTTTAATTCTTTATATGGATTTTGTTTTCTTTAAAAAAAATTTTTTTTTTTTTTAGGCCTCACTGCCCTCTGGTGGTGGGTGTAGGAGGTCCAGCCTTTGCTCCTGGGAGCTGGAATTGAACCTCCAACCCACTGAGCCGCAGTCCCGCGCACAACCACTAACCCCACCGGGGCTGAACCCCATGGATTTTGTTTTCTAATTCATTTATCTCTGTTCTAATTTTTTTTCCTTCATTTTTTCTATTTTCTTCCTTTCTCCTTCCTTCCTTCTTTCTTTTTGGGCCTCACTGCCCTGATGGGAGTAGGAAGCCCAGCCTTGCTCCCGGAGAGCTGTCCTGCACACAACCACTACGCCACTGGGGCTCAGCCCTCTATCTTTTAAAGAATCATTTTATTGGAGGTTCATACATCTCTCATCACAATCAACACATCCATGCATTGTATGCAGACCACATTTGTAGCCATCATCATTCTTGAACATCCTCCTTTTACTTAAGTCCTTGGTATCAGCCACTCATATTTCCCCTTTCGGTTCTAATTTTTTGTTTTTTCTAGTGTATTTATTTATTTTTTGGGGGGGGCATCACTGCCCTGGTGGAAGTAGGGAGCCCAGCCTTGCTCCTGGAGAGCTGCTGGTGGATTTGAACCGCCCACCTTGTGGGCTGCAGTCCCGCACACAACCACTACTCCACCGGGGCTCAGCCCTCTGTTCTATTTTTTTGTGATTTATTTTTTCTGAATGGTTGAAGGTTTATTTTGTTGCTCTTGTTCTAGTTGATGAAAATGCTGGCCCACGGTGATTTTGTTTTCTTTTTTTTTCATGTGTGCATTGGTTGCTAACTTGCCCTAAGGTTTGATTTTGCTCTGTCCCAAAGGCATGTTATTGTGTTTTCATTCTCATTTGCTCCATACAATTTTAAAATTTCTTTCCATAGTTCATCACTTATCCAGGTAGTATGTTGTTCAGTTTCCATGAGTTTGATTTTTTCTGTTATTCTTCCTATTATATATTTCTAATTTTATAGGATTATAGTTTGAGAAAATGGATTGTGAAATCTCAAGATTTTAAAATTGTTAGGCTTGCTTTTTCCCTAACATATGGTCTATCATAGAGAATATTTCACGTGCATTAAAAATATGTATGTTGTCCTATGTCTATATGTCTAAGATGTCTTTTTTGTTAATTTTGTTTAGTTCTTCTGTGTCTTTGTTTCCCAATGACCTGTCTTTCCTTAAGAGTCTTGTGTTGAAGTTTATTACCATTATTTTTGTATTATCCATTTCTTCCTTCAACTGTTTGATTAATATGAGAGTGTTTTTCACTGGATATATGTATTGTTTTTAAAACAAGATTTAATGTGCATTTATTCATAACTTGGAACATATAAAGATTTTATACTGAATGATATTCATTAAGCCAGAGGACAGGAGGAATTTACATCAACTTTTTTTCTTTTTTTCCTTCTCTTTTTAAACTACATTATCTTGCAATATGAATGTGAATTTTCATCACTGAAAAATCTTTGAAGTTGTGTTTCTTCCTTTGAGCTCTGTTTCTTTTTCGTAGTTTGGACTGGTAACCATTTCCTAAACTGATCGGTTATGTCTTCCCGTTCTATTACCTTTAATCAGATGGAATGCCCTTCTTGGTTTCCTTTTTTGTTTTGTTTTATTGGCAACTTAAAATGCAATGCACAGACTGAGCCCCGGTGGCGTAGTGGTTGTGTGCGGAACTGCAGCCCACAGGGTTGGTGGTTCAAATCCAGCAGCGGCTTCCAGGAGCAAGGTTGGGCCTCCCGCTCCCACCAGGAGGCAGTGATTTCCCCGCCCCCCCAAAAAAAGAAAAACAAAAAACAAGAATGCAGAGCACCTTATTTATAACCCTACCATCTGGGAACGAGAGAGCCTGGTTTAAATAATAAGAGTTTGCTGAAGCTGAAGGCGCGCCCTGCGGAGAAAAGCACTTGCTACAAGCCCCGTGGGGGGGGGGGGGGTAGAGCACGCCGCGGTGAGATGAGCCGATCCACCCGCCATGCAGCCCGCGCTGACATCCTCTCTTCCCCTCCCCTCTGTCGGGCTCAGGCGGCGGCTTCAGGCCGAAGGTCCCCTGGGAGGCGTGGACGGGTTCAGGAAGCTGTGCTGTCCGACATCGAGACGGCGCGGACACGCTGGCCGGCAGGAGGCGCTCAGCTGCAGGCTCCTTCTTCTGATGCGCCGCTCACGCCGATCACGTCCGGGGACGGGGAACCTGGTCTCCCCCGTGCAGGAAGCCGCTTCTCTCCGCGCAGCCGTCTGTTCTCTCCGGGATAGGGTGGGATGCTGCTCTGGGAGAAGCCCGACATCCTCTGTCGTGCGGGACGGCAGCTCACACGAGGACCCTCTTGGTTTCTTGTGATGGTTTTTTTGCCTTGAAGTTTTTAATATTTTTTTTATTAGCGATTAACATTGCAACTCTTGCCGTTTTGGGTTGCCATTAGTTTAATATATACTTTTCTGGGGGAATCACTGCTCTCCGGCGGTGGGAGTAGGAGGCCCAGCCCCACTGCTGGAATTGAACCTCCGTCCCAGTGGGCCGCAGCCCCGCGCACAACCACTACGCCACCGGCGCTCAGCCTATACTTTTCTATCTAATGACTTTTTAGTCTATTTTTGTCTAATGTGTTGCTTGTACAGAACACATGGATAGGCTCTATTTTTAAAATACAGTTTATTACTATCTCTTGACTGGTGCTTAATACATTAACATTCAGTTTCAAAACTGATATGGGAGTTTGTTGTCATTTTGGTATATTTTGCTATGGTCTCATGGTTTCCTTGTACTTCCTATAATTTTTGTTTATTGTTTTAAGTGTGTTGATCTCAGATTTGTCTACTTTGTAGATTGTCTGTCTAAAGCAGTGGTTCCTAACTTTCCTAATGCCGCAAACCAATACAGATTCTCATGTTGTGGTGACCCCCAACCATTAAATTATTTTGGTTGCTACTTCGTAATTGCAATTTCCCGAATGTTATGAATCGTCATGTAAATATCTGATATGCAGGATGTATTTTCATAGTTACAAATTGAGCATAAGTAAAGCATAGTGATTAATCACAAAACAGTCTGTAATGATATATTGTTAAATATTTATTTCTAATGACAACTGCATGAAATTTTGTCTTGAAGTGTGGTGTAGCATGGATAACAGTCTCCACACCACGTACTCCTATGCGAGCCAACCTGCCTGGAAATGACAGAGGAGCGCTGTCTCGGTTCCTAAGACCATCGAAAATATGTTTTCCAATGGTCTTAGGCGACCCCTGTGAAAGTTGTTCAACCCCCAAAGGGTTGAGAACCACAGGTTGAAAAGCACAGGCCTAAAGTGTTCCCCTTAGTATTTTTTGTTGTAGTGCTGGCTTTGTTTTTTTTACAAAATCTTTTAATTTCTTTTTGTCTGGAAATAGTCTTATTTCTTCCTTATATCTGAGGTATAATTTTGTTGGAAATAAGATTTTAGATGGATGGTTCCTCCCCCCCCCCTTTTCCTTCAGGGTTTTATATCTATTGTTCTTTTTCCTCTAGTTGCTCTCAGGATGCTCTCCTTGACCTTGACATTGGAGAGTTTAACTATGTCATGATGTTTTGTGTGTGTGTGTGTGTGTGTGTGTGTGTGTTGGGTGGGGGAGGGAGTAATGGTGT
>PVJH01046833.1:0-11631 GCA_004026705.1 Nesogale talazaci
GCCAGCGCCAGGACTCTGCACCCACTGACCTGTGACTTCATGAGTCGGAAGGAGATGTTATAGACTGGTATCAGGCATATGGGCTATTATCAGAGTTATGATTTTGAATTGGACTGGGATGGGATGGCTTCTTGTTTTTTGGGGGGAGGGAGCATCACTGCCCTCTGGTGGTTATGGGAGGCCCAGCCTTGCTCCTTGAAAGCTGCTGCTGGATTTGAACTGCCAAGCCAGTAGGCCGCAGTCCCGCACTCAACCACTACGCCACCTGGGCTCAGCCCCTTAGGGTGCTTTCTTAATGTCCTATTCCTCTTGTATATAAACCGTACCCTTATATCCATATGCGTGTCTATGAATTTGTCTCTCTAGTTTACCTGGACTAACACCGTCTTCTCCAGGGAACCCTGGTGGTGTAGTGGTTACGTGTCGGGCTGCTCCCTGCAAAACCAGCAGTTTGAAACCACCAGCTGCTCCACGGGAGACAGACAGATGGTCTTGGGAACCCACAGGGCCAAGGTCAGCCCCATCCTCTCAGGTCACTGTGCGTCAGAATTCATTTGGTGACAGCAATTCTGAGGTTTATTTGGGGGATGAGGAGGTGTGGCAGCCACCTCATCTGGCGTCTATTTGAGGATTAAGAGTGTAGGGGTGGCATCCAGCCTGTCAATCTGGAGAGATAGCCAATGAGACCTCTGTGTGGGCATGGCCTTCTCCTCTGGGAATTCTGGGAAGTCTGCTACTTCCTTCTTGAAGGCAGGAGACACTCTCTCTCTGCTCAGTCTCTGGGAGACACTCCACTGACAAAGGCTAGCTCCCTATGAGGCATCCCTGAGGAGAACCACATGGACCCACCCTGATGCGGCCAGGAATCTGGACCTAGAGAAGCCACGTGGAAACTCCTCCCAGCGCAGACATGCTGCCACCACCAGTGACTTTGCACCCATTGGCCTGTGATCTTCCTGCATTCAGCATCATTGCATGGGTTTCTTGAGTCTGAAGAGAACTTTATAGATTGCTGTCAGGCATATGGGCTAACATTGGACTTACGACCTTGGACTGGATGTGGCTGGGGTGTTTTCTTAATGTTCAGTTGCTCTGGTCTATGAACCTCTCCTTATGCACATGTGAGTGTCTATGGATTTATTTCTCGAGTCTACCCAGAGCAACACAGGGGGATCTGTCCTTTCAAAGACCTGGGCGCACCTGGCACCCCTTCAATCCCAGCGACTCCGGCAGTGACCTCCTTCACCTACCCTCTCTCACCTGCTGTGCAGGCACGAGGCAGGCTCTTCCCTGTGTGGCGAGGGATGGGTCAAGCGCATGAAGCCCTCAGCCTGGGCTGTGGGGAAGAGAGCAGGATGTTTTGGCATGAGGCAGGCAGTGCCCCAGGGAGAGTGTGGGTGCTGGGCCAAGCGGGCAGATCGGGGAGGCTCGCTGCACCAGTGGCTAGCTGAGTGGACTTAGGCCAACGGTTTGTTCCGGAGGACCTCCCTGGTCTCGTGAGATACAGCAGTGACATCATCTCCTGTCAACTTGAGCAGAGGGGTGGAGTCTGGCAAGCCCATCAGGTCGAAGCGTGATGACCTCATTCGGAGGCGCAATGTAGAGAGGAGGCCAGACCCAATCTCTCTGCCTTCCCTTTCCTGCTGCTGAGACAGAGAGCTGGAGACCCACGCCAGCACCGAGATGCTTCCCCTGCCGCTGCCTCCACAAGACCCACTACCCACTGGCCTGTGGTCCTCCGGCATTCGGCCTCATTGCATGTGCTGCGTGAGTCTAAAGAGAAATTTATGGACTGGTTTCAGACATAGGAACTAATATCGGACTTGTGGACTGGATCTGGACGGGACTGCTTTCTCACTATACAGCTATGCTTTGATACAAAGCTCTCTCTTATACACACATGGCTTTGTTTCTGTAGTCTCCCCGGATCAACACATTTGGGAAAGAGAGTGAGGACTCAGTAAAGCAGGACGGACAAGTGCTTGGTAAAACCCCAACCATACGCTCTGTCATCGAGTCACGGCTCACTCGTGGGGACCCAACAGGATAGGGTGGGACTGTTTTCAAGAGGAGAATGCCCCATGGTTCTCCCGAGGAGGGGCTGGTGGCTTCAAACCTCCGCCTTTCAGACTGCAGCCCAACCTGATAGCCTGATAAATGCTCGCGTGAGACGGCTGGGTGGCCGGCACAGGTGGCTTGGGGCTCACCGGGCCGTGTCCTTACTTGATGGGGTAGGTCTCATCTTTGCGCCGCCGCTTCTCGTGGGGAGGGAGGATTTCCCAGCCGAAGGTCAGGCTCCAGTCGAAGTTGCCCCGGCTGTGAACTCGGCCCCTGGGGGTCGGCTTGGCAAACGCGAAAGTGTTCAGGTCGATGGTGACGATGTCCGGGCTCACCACGGCCGTCGTGTCCTCGGCGATGCGTGCCAGCAGGGGCTCCAGCCAGCCGTGGAAGCACTCGCCTGTAGGCAGGAGGCCGAGGTCGGGGTGCTGCCCAGGGGGAGACCCCGAGCAAGAGGACCCTGCACCCACTCCTGCGTTTTAGGCAGAGCCACGCCAGCCAGGCTGGAGAGAGCACGCCCCAGGACCCCAGCCCTCACCCAGGGGGGAGAGGATGTGTTGGAGGAGAGGATGTGGGGGGGGGGCGGTCTGAGAACCTGGCCCGTCTGATGGCTGGGGAGGAAGATGGAGCCCCTGAGGACCTCGCCTTCTCCTTGAACCAGCTCTCAGTCCCCCACATGAGTCTTTCAGAAGTGGGGGGAGGCTGCTCCCTCCCGCTCCAGCTGCAGAGTAACTAGCTCTCTGCTTTGGCTGGTTCTGAGAGGCTCACTGGATTTCTGCATGGACTGCTCCATGCGCAACTCAGACTAAGACATACGTTTGGCACGTGGGACCGGACAGGGGAGGTACTTGAGGCTCAGTTGGTGGCTGACACTAAGGCCAGCCCTGGTCCTCTGGCTCCTGCAAGGAGCTCCTGCCAGGGGGTGTCAGCCTCGCAGGGCATGTGCCCGTGAGAGCGAGAGCGGTGGGACACGGTCAGGGGTGAGGCGGTGGGAGGCCCTGCTGGCACAGGTGGTGAGCGGCAGGCCTCCCGAAGGGCAGAGCCCAGAACCCAGCATAAGAGGGATGGACAGGGCAGGGTGTGCACGGCCGAGAGCCTACTCACTGAAATGTTTGGGTCACCAAATGTTCGGGTGCGGTGTGTATCTTCAGGAAAACAGGATGGGAAAGTCGGGGGGGGGGGCAGGGCAGTCCCGAGGTCCACCCCCATCCCCCTGCAGTAGAACAAGAAGGGGCTTTGGGGGATGGTGCCTGTGGCCCCAGCTTCTTTCCACTGCCCCAGAGAGGAAGCTGAGGTCAAGACGGGAGGCCCCAGGCCAGCTCCCACACCCCCACACGTGCCTCCCACAGGTCTCTTGGCGGCCAGTCCCAGCCGGTACTCACAGTGGGCATCCAGGAAGGTCAGCACCTCAGCCTGGGCCACCCTGGCCCCCAGCAGCCGGGCAGTGATTAACCCTTTCCGCTCTTGCTGCCGCACCACCCTCACGATCTGCAGGCGCTCCACGTACTGGTCCAGCGGCTTCTTTAAGTACTCTGTAAGACACACGGCCAGCTTGCCCCTTTGCTGCAGACTTAATCCCCCATGGGCACCGGGCCCACGTGCTCTGGGGAACCGGCAGCTGCTGCACGGAGCGATTCCGCAGAAGGCGGACCAGGCAAAGGGGCCGAAGGTGAAAACTGGGGAGAGGAATGGGACAACCCCCTCTGCCATCCCAAGACCACCCTGCCAGGCCCATGGCTCTGCCGGCTAATCCATGGGCTGCTTATCTAATCCAGGCCAGGGCCCCAGCTTTGCTTCTATGTCTGCAAATGGAATGAAACTGTCTGCCCCAGGCTGCCGCCCCAGGCTGCCGGAGCCCCTCCTGGCCTCCCCACCCTCTCAGCCGCAGCTTCCAGGCACTCTGGGCTCCTGGCCTGGAGCGTGTGGCATCCACAGCTGGTCTCCAGGGCCCAGCCTCCCAGAATCCTCAGAGGCAGCTTGGCACGGAGCCCACACAAACCTTGATTTCTTGCTTGCTGGGTGGGCGGCAGGAAGTCTTAGTTGACTCCTTTTATGTTTTTTGACCTTTTTTTTTTTTCCCCAAACGTGATCGTGAACAGAGCAGGTTAGATTTCCGTGCAACAGCCCACTCATCTTGTTTCACGTTACTGACCACAGTTCCCACAATGCCACACCACCTTTCACACTGTCTGTGTCCCTTTCCTCCTCCTTTCTAATTTTTTTTGGGGAGGGGCATCACTGCTCTCTGGTGGTGGGAGTAGGAGGCCCAGCCTTGCTGCTGGATTTGAACCTCCAACCCAGTGGGCCGCAGCCCCGCACACAACCACTATGCCACCGGGGCTCAGCCCTCTAATTTTTTTTTTTTTTTGGCATCACTGCTCTCTGGTGGGAGTAGGAGACCCATCCTTGCTCCTGGAGAGCTGCTGCAGGATATGAACCACCAGCTCAGTGGGCCGCAGCCCCGCACACAACCACTACGGCACCGGGGCTCAGCCTCCTCCCCCTTTCTTAACCCCTCTGAGTGTTTGTCCTTGGAGAAGAGCTGCCCTCTGGACCCCAAGTGGTCATTTATTTTGCAGAGAGTGCATCTTTCTAGAGCGATGGTTCCCGGGTAGACCTATTGTTCGGCTGGAGTGGAGCCATGGGGGGGTGGGAGGGAACAGCCCAGTTCTGGACTTGAAGGGTGGCTGGAGGTGGGCAATAGTTCTGGGGTTTCCCTTGGTCCAGGGCACTGTTTTTTGTCTTTGGAAGATGGTGTTCCTTAAGGAGATGCAAAGATGGTCTTTGGGCGAGGTGTGGTGTTAGAGGGATTGGGGGGTTAGTATAAGTTCTGCCAAGTGGTCAGTGTCCTCAGGAGTACACGGAGGCAAGGCTGGCCAGGGAGCAGTGACTGTGAGGCAGGTGGCCTGCTAGGGATCATAGGGGCTGGCAGAGCCTCCAGGAGGGGCAGCCGCTCTGAGGTCCAGGGATAGGAGGGTGCTGTGAAGGAAAGCGTCTCTCTGCTGAGCTCACCAGCCTGAAATTCACAGTGGGTAGAGCCGCAAACTTGTTATTAAGAAAATTCTTTGGGATGACCCATGAAATCGTGACCCTGAACTTCTAAACCCAGGAACCAAATCCCTTTAGCAATCTCCAAAGGACTCCCCCCGCCCTTTTTTTGGTCATTGAAGAGCCGCAAACTTGTTATTAAGACAATTCTTTGAGATGACCCATGAAATCGTGACCCGGAACCAATAAACCCAGGAACCAAATCCCTTTAGCAATCTCCAAAGGACTCCCCCGCCCCTTTTTTTGGTCATTGAAAAGGTATCTATCACAGAATTTTTGGCAACTACATCTTCTACAAGTGTATAACTTATCGACAACAATGACGAAAACCAGTCAGGCAAACCCACAGGGAATCAATGTCACGTCCCCATCAGCCAAAAACGTGTCCCCCACCCCCACCCAGTACCAAACTCTGGCCTCAAAAGACTTATCTTTTTAGATGAGTGAGGTCATACACTTGGTCTTTTTTGGTCATGGGCTTATGTCACACAACCTAATGTCTTCAGGTCCCACCCATACTGTAGCATGTCATGAGGACTTTCTACCTCCTGCTGGCCAAGCAGAATGGCCCTGGACATATGTTCCACATCTTGTCTATTCTGGGACGAAATCGGGGTTTTTCCACAATTACATATACTTCAAAATATTAAGCAAATACTAGCAAGCATTTGCCGGCATTTGGTGTGGAAGTCAGAAGTTAGATATTCTCCCTAAAGGCTCAGGCTGTAAGGTTTTTGCCTCACCATAGATAGAGCTGACCCCTGCTGTTAGGATGATGGTTGCTTCCCTTGAAGCCTGTGGGCAGATTCACCTGCTGCTGTTAATGGTCTCTAGTGTAACTGTTTAGCCACATCCAAGAGTCTGGGGTCTGGTCTTGTCACATGGGACCCCGATACCTCCCTCTCCTAGACCGTGTGCATATAGCGCAACCCTTTCCTGTGATGTGTCTCTGTAATCGGGACCTTGCATGGTGCCACAGGGTACACAAGGCTTGGGCACAATAAGGACTCTCTCTCCCGCCCTTGGCCCTCCTTTCCCTCATGTAATCCTTTCCCCCACTCACTCACTCTCTGCGTGGGCTGCCTGATGGGCTGAGGTGAGCATGCTACCATGAAATGTGTCTGACTTATTCCTTCTCTCTCTCATGCTCTCTGTAACTGTCCTATAGCAATGAATCGTTATCGCTGTACAACTGCGGCTATCGAACCCGTGATGTGTGTGTCGGAGGCGGGATGCCTCTGAGATGTATCCATTCAACTGCCGATGTCTCTAGGGTGTTTCGGGATGGGGAAACTAAGTCACAAAGTGACGAGCCCAAGGTCATAGGAAATGCAAAGAGCAGGGGCTGGGGTGTGTCACCTCCCCTCTCCAGGAGCAGCAGAGCCACCCGGCAAGGACATATGGGGAATGGGTGTTGACATGGTCTCTGTAGCCTTCCCCAGCCCCTCGGGATCCGGGCCATTTCCTCATGTGTGAGGTCCCAGGAAGGAGGAGGAGAGGACGGGACCCCGTCGCTGTTCCTCTTTGGGCCAGCTTTGGTCACTATCCAGGAGAAGAAGTTTTCCTAAATGAGAACGTCAACTCCTTTCTCTCCCTCCGATACACGGTGTTCCTGGAGCGGCGCTGCTTCCTTAAGAAAGGGTTCTGCGGACAGTCAGCTAAGAAGGGGCTGGAATCTTACTCCAGGAACAAGGACCTCTTGTCTCAGGCACCAGGACCTCTGGCGTCAAAATTATCCTCATGTGGGCAGCTCCGGTCCACCACCCACTGAGTCCATGTCTGCTAAAGTCCTGCCCAGGAACCAGACACTGTGGCACGAGAGATCCCCCTCTGCAGGGCGGCGGATATTTCCCCTGAGGTCCTGCATCACTGGGCTCACAGGAAGTTCATAGTGGCAAAGAGAGAAACCAGGGCCTACACATCACAGGAAGTGGGCTCTGTGGCAAGAGAGGGCGAAGCGCTGAGGTGTGAACCTCGGGGGGCCTGATTCCCACCCACGGCTGCCTCCTGCATCTCCCTGGCGGTCCTTCTGCACTCAGGCGGTGAGGGCGGACCTGTGGTTTCCGAGCCTGAGACGCAGGGGCTCTCCTCTGGGGCCTCTCTTTGCTCCCAGGTGCTGGCCTCAGGCACCGAGGAAGGAAGGAACGAGACAGCTAGCTCCCTGACGTGAAGCCCTTCCTATTGCTCCTCCAACCCCCCACAGCCCTAGACACCCTGGGCAAATGACCTAGGGAGCTGAGCGTGGAGAGGCGAACGTGCCCACCTGCACCCTGTAATGGCCTCCGTATGACAGCCTCCTAATTCAAGTTCAACACCCCGGCCACTGTCCACCCAGCTGTAGTCCACACAATTCCGGTCCACGAGACCACGGTCACCCTTTCCTCAATGGCCACCAAGCCTCTTGCTGGCCTTGCTAGTGTCTGCACACAGATGTCTACGAAAACCTGGCCCAAAGGGGAACTCCAGAATTTCGTTCCAAGCATGCCTGACCCCCCGTCTCCGCTATGTCAGTACCTGTATTCCTCCAGGAATCATACTGGAGTTTCCCCGTTCTCATCCTCCACAGCCAGTCTGTCTCTCTCGCTCTTTCCTTCTGCCAGTTCTCTCTCAGTCTCCCTGGCACTCCAGAACAGCATCATCGCTGGTCTCTTGGTCTCTATCCTGTCACCATCTTCCCAATCTGTTCTTTTGTTTTGTTTTGTTTTGTTTTTGGCATCACTGCCCTCAGGTGGTGGGAGTAGGAGGCCTAGCCTTGGCTCCGTAGAGCAGGAATCGAACCTCCATCCCAGTGGGCTGCAGTCCTGCGCACAACCACTACGCCACCGGGGCTCAGCCCCCCAATCTGTTCTTGACATGGTAGCCACAGGGCATTATCTCCTAAAACCATGAGGAGGGTCTTAAAAAAGTTCAATAGACAATGTGTATTTTTTTAAAAAATTATGCATGTTTTTCACAACTGTTTTGCACCTAAAAGGAACACAGACCAACTTGTTACATAACGTGTCTGAATAGGGTCCAGTGTAAGGCCCTCACAAGGATGAGATGGCAGTTTGAAAAGCGTCCCTAGAGAGGATCATAAATCCTTACTACTGAAGGAAGTAAGGGCAATATCCTATTTCTGGTGAAACTTGGGCGGAAGGATGGTATCATCATTGACACATATGAGAAGTTTCTGGAATACTGTCCTAAAGACAATCAGGCAACACTGAAGATGAAGCCCATGGAAGCAGACCATCCACATCAATCTGTGAGGAAAAAAATAAAACTTGTTTTGTTTATTAAACAAATAGGGATCAACAGCAGAAACTATAGCCAACACCAAAGACGCCTCAACTGGTTCAGCTCACCCATAGCTGACTGAAAAACAAAGTTGAGTAAATTTTCCACGAGCTGGGTGCCGAGACAATCGTGCGCCCCTCAGCTGCAGATAGGAACAGAATGGGAATTTTAATCAAATGGGTTCAAGATCCTGGCACATTCTTGGAAGAACTGTAACAGGAGATGAAGCGTGGCTCCAGCAGTAAAATCCTGAAGACAAAGCACAGCAGGTGGAAGTGACACAGTCAAAGCCACAGTTGATTAGGCAAGAGCAAAGGCCGTGGCAACCCTTTGAGGGATGCTCCAGGTGTTTTGTCTGCTGACTTTCTGGAATGCCCAAGAACAATAACGTCTACTAATGATGAGAATGTGTTGAGACAGGGAGTCAAAGCTCTAGCAGAGGGGACTGAGCCCCGGTGGCGTAAGTGGTTGAGTGTGGGACTGCGGCCCACGGGCTTGGCGGTTCAAATCCAGCGGCTGCTCTCAGGAGCAGCACTGGGTAGCGCCCACAACCACCAGAGGCAGTGATGCCCACAAAAAAAAAACCAACAAAACCCCAAAAAAAGCTCTAGCAGAAAAATGCCCACCCAGAGAGTCCTTCTGCACGATGACAATGTTCCTACTGAATCTTCACATAAACAAGGGCAATTTTTAGAGAATTTCTACAGAAATCATTAGCCATCCACTTTAAGGTCCTGCTTTGGCTCATGTAGAACTTCTTTTGTTTCCAAATCTTAGAAAAAACACACCCAAACATGAAAGGACGCTCATTTTTCTTTAGTTAATAGTGTTAAAAAAAGACCCTCCGTTCTTTAGGGATGAATGAAGTAGCTGATATCAACACGGGTGCCAGGACTTACAAAAATTGCCGTGACCTTGATGAAACTTCCAGTGAGAAAGAAAGGTGATCTATTTTAATGCTTATCTTTTAATTCCATTTCCCACAAATGGACCGAAGGTTCCTCAAGATAAGTCTGATTATTTCTTCCTGTATGTAAAGCAAATTCATGACCCCGTGAAATCCTGATGGCTCGAGATGAGGAACCACAGGTGCTGGTGTGGTTGTGGAAAAACTGGCCCCTCATCCATTCCTGGGGGGGGGGGGCGAGGTAAGTGGCATAGCCCCTGTAGAACAGATCTCCTCAGAAATGGTGAATCTAGGGCGCCCCAGTGCTCTTAATTCTGGGTACAGCCCCAGGAGAAGTGAGAGCAGGGAGGAAAGCGGAAAGCTGCACCCCGCCGTTTGCTGTCACTCCTTTGCTGAAATTGCTTGCTTCTCCACAAAGCACGGCACGCCCACGGCGATAGCTGCACATCCCGGGGAGCGTCACGAAGGTCACGGACGTGCAGACGTCAGACACGGTCGCAACGGCAAAGGCTGGGTTGCAGACCTTTTATCCCAGGCACGAAACAGCAGCAACACCAAGCCCAACACCGACCGTGACGTGCACAGATCTCCATGGCTCCATTCCAGGCACCCCTCTAAACTCGTTCTGTTCCTCCTACACGGCCCTGCAGCCTTGTACGGTTCCCTGTGCAGGGCATAAGGGCATCCTGGTCATGTGGGGGGCGGGGGAGGGCTGTTAAACACGGGGCTTCAATCACGTGGTCAGCAGTTCGAACCCACTGGCCACTCTGAGGGAGAAAGACGAGGCTGTCGGCTCCTGCTAAGAGTTGTCGTTTCAGTAAACCCCAGGGGGCAGTTCGAGTTTGTTCCAGAAAGTCTTGACGAGTTGGCGCTGACTTGCTGGAAGTGGGTCGTTGGCTTTCTAGAACATTCAGGATCGCCTTCCAGGAAACCACAGCTGCTGTTGCACAGACGCTGACTCTTGGCAACCCCAGGAATGTCCGAGAACAATCGTGCCTCTCAGTCTTCGCAGTGACTGGGTTTTTGGAGCTAGATCATCTTTCTTTGGAAGGCACCGCTGGGTGGACTTGAACTTCCAACTTTTGGGGTTAGCAGCTGAGGACATTAACCGTGTGTAACCAACCAGGGACTCCCAACGAAGAGAGTTGCCTCCTCATACACTGGGAGCCCTTGTGGCGTAGCGGTTTGTGTGTTGGGCTCCTCACAGCAAGGTGGGCAGTTTGAAAGCGCCAGCTGCTCCTCGGGAGAAAGACGAGGCTTTCTACTCCTCTAACAAAATTAAAGTCTTGAAAACCTTCAGGGGCACTTCTACTCTGCCCTGCAGGGCCACTGTGAGTTGGCACCAAATTGAGTTGGATGGCAGTGAGTTGGAGTTTTGGGGGTAATTATACACATTCCCATTTTCTTGCGTCCTTTTCGTTTTCCTTAAATAGCACGTGTTATTATCCGAAACCATGTGTTCTCTGCTTTCCGAACTAAAAAAGCACGGTCCTTGGTGACAGACCCGCCACCCAACCTGTTTGCTGCAATATCCCCCAGGGTCCGCCATGAGATCTTGTACCCAGCAGGCAACCGGGAGCTACAGAAACACTCATTTCACAAGGCAGTGCACCCCTGCTTTTAATGATGCTTCTCTTGCTTGGATTGTGCCCCTCCCCCTTGGCTACCGAAAATTAAAACGCCCCCAAACTGAAAACCCTCTTCTCTTGGGAAGGGCCACCACCCTTCTAATTTTTCTTATTGTGTTTGTTGTGTAGTCCACATTCCTGCTTATCGGTATTCCATCTTGCCTGTAATCTAATTAGATTAGATTAGATTGGGAACTCTCTCTGGCAAATCCCCCTGGAAGGATGGATGGAGAAATACCAGGCGTGGCAGCTCTTGGGCCCATCATCCAGCTGGCTAGCGTTTCTAGCCCAAATCAGAGCTCCCTGGCGGACCCTCCCCAGTTGCAGGGGCGACGAGTGGCCGGGCCGATGACGTCGACATGTGAGAGTGGGGGAATTTCTTGACGAGGAGAAACGGAAGCAAATGTTGAAACGGCAACGTTCCCCGAAGGTTTACCATGGAGCAAGGTGTGCGTGGTGCGCCTGCAACAAGCAGCGAGGTCGGAGGTAAAGGTGAGAAAACATCACTTGCCCGGGTAATTCTGGGAGCTGTCAATCCTTAAAATCAGAGGCTCTGAGCACCCCGGGGTACTACATTCCTGACGCATCGTAGGTGTGCAGGTGCTCACCAAAGGATAGCCCCTTAGCTCCCTTCTGACCAGCAAGAGTGGGGAGTGGGGGAAGCTCCCCATTCCTCCCCTGGCCTTCCCCCCCCCCCCCCCCCCCCCCCCC
>PVJH01046834.1:0-11612 GCA_004026705.1 Nesogale talazaci
GTGGCTGGGATCAGGGCAACAGGTAAGCCTCTGCAGGAGGACAAGCCGACAGACAGCTGGTAGGAAGCCCAAAGAAAGCTCTGTAAAGTCAAGGTCACCATCAACAGTGTCCTGACCTTACTTATGCCCACCCCCACCCCTGACTGAAAATGCACCCTCAGAGTCAGCTCTGGCCATTGTCAGAGAGGACTTGGAGCCAGGAGCCCAGGTGAATTAGGCCCAGGACTCCGTGAATTAGGCATCAGCTGCTAACTACAAGGTCAGCAGTTCGAAACCACCAGTCCTTCCACGGGAGAAAGACATAGCTTTCTACTCCTGTAAAGAGTTATAATCTCGGAAACCCCAAGGCAGTTTTATCCTGCCTTGTAGGGTCAGCAGGAAGAAGCAGCATCCCAGCAGCAGCTGAGTTCTTTGGAGTTTGAAAGCAGATAGCAATCAGGGAAGGCTTCCTGAAGCCTTAAAGGCCAAGGTAAGTGCCTGTTTTTATGCAAATCATGCATAAGGGGTAGCACCCCGGCGATAGTTTGCTGTGCATGGATACCCGCATTAGATGTGTGTGGGAGTGATTTGCGTGGGCACATGATCCAGGGTACGTGTGGTGACCCAGAGCCGGAAAGGGCAGCCCAGCCTGGGCACACATGCCGGTGAACTGACCAGCGGCCAGTGGAGAGCAGGGTGGAGGAGAGGGAAGAGAACAAAAACAGAGGCTGCGAAGGCGAGTGCTTCCTCAAGCACAGTGTCATCCCCTCACAGGACGGAAGCAGAAATAAGCTCTCTGCCTTCCCGATGACGGAGATGGCAGGGCAGAGCTGTCAGGTGTGTTTCTGAGACTGTAGCTGTTGGCAGGAGAAGAAAGGCCCTCGCCCGCCCACTGAGCTGCTGGTGCTCTCCAACTTTGGACCTTGTGGAGCCCAGCCCACCACCGGGCGCCTGACAACCTCACAAGACCCTGAGCAAAAAGAACGATTCCCACTTTGGAGGTAATCATACCTGAAACCTGGCAAACGCTTGTCTGAGACCCCACAGGGGGTGCTGGGGTCAAGGTCAGGTCTAAGATCTGGTCTGAACCTTATTCCCGTTCATCTTTTCACTCAGACTCCCAGGCCTTTGAATAAGAAGATGGACATTTGGGATGCTGAGATGGGCACAGGGAGGCCGGAAGTGGTGACACAGCAGCTCCTGCAGGTCAGGAATGAATTGAAAGGAAGGAAGGACGTGGGAGAGAGGAGGACTCGCCTTGTGAGTTCAGTGAAAGAGTCGGTTGGAAGCTCTTCACATCTTCTGTCTTGGAGACACTGAGCTGAAATCTTCTCCGGGGTCTCAGTGGATCCCACGGACACAATCCAAGGGGGTCAGGAAGACCGTGCTGACCCCAAGACATCCCCACAGGGACCCAGCTAGCGCTCTGGACCAAAGCACTCCCTGCCCTAGAGTCCCAGGCTCCACACGTGCCTAATTGGCTTAGATTTATCAAAGTAATTTTTAAGGGGGAATTTTATATGAAGGTAATTATGCTCAGCTGAACTAATTTTATTAAACAATGCTGCCTTAATGACAAACAAATCTGTTATTAATTTGTAACCAAGCAGCTATTTCATTCAATTTGCAATATCTGTAATGAGCCCTGTGGCCAGCGGCGCACACAAACCCGGCTTCCCTAGGAGTCCGCACAGTGGGAGGCTGGCCCCAGGACCTGCTGCTGGCTCGGCCTTTGCTGGGCTAGTCGCTCTGGAAAACGGAGGGCCGGGATTGGAAGGAGTGCCCTGGTGAAATGGCCATTCAGCCACTTCAGGGGTGGAATCACTTCATGAATTTCTAGCACTTACTGGCAAATGGGAGTATAATAATGCCTCTCTCATAAGGGATGGTGTCAAGGATACTGTGGGACTGCTCACACCAAGGCTCGTGGTTCAAAGCCACCAGCCACTCCACGGGCCACCAAGGAGGCTGTCTGCTCCTGCAAAGAACTAGAAATCCCTAGACAGAGTTGCCACGAGTCAGAATGGGTTCCATGGCAGGGGGGGTGGGGGGGGGGCTTTTTAGCTCATAGGATATTATTTAATGTCTTTTCATTTCATTCATATTTTATAACGTTCTTTTAACAAGCCAGTTTTTCTATGCCTTAGTTAGTTATTAACTGCGAAATAATAAGTCATCTTTGGGCATAATGGTCTTGAGGGCAGCGCACGTGCTAAATTATGTGAATTCCACCACTGCTTATATGTGATTGCTGGTAACTGAGTCACATGCTTACCCCTACCTAGTTCAAGCACAGGCAGAGGGAAGGGTAGTCCCGGGCGTGTGGTAGACCAATCCTCTAGAGCTATCCACATTTCTGCTCACGCCAGCTTGGTTTCCAGGAGAAAGTGGGCAGGGGGGAAAGGTCATCCAGAGAGTCTGCAGTGGATGTCGGTTGACTGGGCAGGTGGTGAGGTGGGAAGTAATCTACAAATAGGAAGCCTGGTCACTTTAGAACCTGCTTCCACTGAGCCGATGCCAACTCTGTTCTGTGTAAGAGGAGACTCCCTCAGGCCTGACTGTGGGGGTGGCCCTGGTGTGAGACTCTGCGGGTCTCTTATTCTCCCCCTTGTTGCCTGTGTAGTCCAGGGCAAGCTTCATGACCATCTCAGCTTGCCGAGCCCCACAAAGGGGATACTTAGACCAACTTCACAAGGTTCCAAGGACAGATCAAACTTGCTTTGCAACCTACCCAGTGCTGTGCATCCATTACATTCTGGTCACCACCACCTGCCGTGGGTTTGGGTGGGAGACCGGACCTGCCTGCACTGTGCCTGTCCTTCCCATCCACTCTTTCTTCCCATGTCTGATTGCCAACCACACAAAAGAGACTAAGTCCTCAGTGTGGGGGCAGAGGTGCTGTTGGAAGAGCCCCGGCTTGGCACCCCACCCTGCTGAGGAAAGCCCTTCCCCACCTGCTTAATGGCACGCAGCCTGATTTAATATGAGCAGCTGATGTCATTGCTTCCGTAGCAAGTTTAATTTGCTGGGAGAGCGAGCTGGTGAAGTTCTAATAATGCAGAGCCGCAAATAATGCCGGAGAGAGTTTGCGTTATGATAACTTGCCAATTAAAATGGATTAATGGAGGAGAAACGGCAGCAGTGGCGTCTAGACAACATATTACCAAGTCCTTGGAGAGAGAGCTGGACAGGATGGGGAAGCAGGGGGAGCAGGACACACAGTTTTTCACAAGGAGGAGGCACCCTCATGGGGTGGCAGGGATACCCACCCCTGGCCCCCTGCCTGTTTGGGTCCTTTGCTTACCACTGTTCTAGAGAACCGATCTTCTAGGACTGAAACGCCTCTTCCTCCTTGAGACCTCTCCTTAAAATGCAGGCAGCACCTTTGGCCTCAGGGGCTGGTCTTGGAGCTGGACTGAATGACAGCCACCTTTGGGCACCGTGTAAGGAAGAAGACCAGGCTGAGGGTCCGGAGAAGAAGGTGGTAGGCTCCTGTGGGCAGCGGGCATGAACGAGGCTGGGTCTCACGTGAGGGACTGTAATGCCGACTCCTGAATCACAGCTCTGTCGCTCCAGTGGATCCAGGCAGATCCTGAACTTGGCAGCTGAGAGGCGTGGTGCAGGTGTTGCTGGAGCTGAGCACATCTGGTGGTGCTTCCAGGAAACCAGGCACCACCTCCTTTGCTGCTACAGTCCTCAGGGGTTCAGCTCCACCCTTTAGAGTCAAGTCCCTCCTTTGCCACTCTGTGCATTGCCCTGGGGAGGTGCCCCCTCCTTCCTTCGCTGAAGCTAACTAGTCACCTCCTGATGCCTGCAGACAAGACCACTTGGTTTATATCTGTGGTGCTGCAGGGAAGCCAATGACCCTCCCTGGCCTGCAGCCTCCTCTGGGAGATGGGAATGCCTGTGCACCCACTGAGAGCAGTGCCGGTCTCTGTTAGGGTTAGATCACCCCTGAGGTCCCTCTGCTCTCTGGAGACTGTACTTTGAGGTCAAGGTGCTCCTGACCCAGGCCGTGGTCCACCCCATTATCTCATATGCACGTGAAAGTTGGACATTGAAGAAGGAAACCTAAAGGAGAATCCGTGCATCTGCATGACAGGCCTGGAGAAGAATATGAAAGTGCTGTGCACTGCCCAAAGAACAAGCGAATCTGTTTTGGAAGAAATACAGCCCGAATCCTCCTTACAGGCAAGGAGGGTGAGGCTTGTCTTAAATGTTATCAGAAAAGACCACTTCCTGGGGAAGAACCTCATGCTGGATAAGGCAGGGGTGGGGGAGGGAAGCAAAAAAGAGGAAAGCCCCTCCACACGATGGTCTGACACCGCAGCTGCAGAACAGCGGGGAAGCTGGAGCAGGGGCGGCTGAGCTTCACTCTGCTCTGCACGGGGCGACCGAATCTGAACCCGATGGACGGCGTCCAATGACAATAACCGCATTTCTGATGGTGGGAGGTCTTAGGAGTGGGTCCTTACAGAGTTGCCAAGGACTACAACCCTGGGATGCCCGAGGACCCCCAACTCTCCCAACAGGAGTGTCTTTCCGAGTGTGCCAGGCTCTCCACAAAGCCGAGTCTCCTCCTGGAATCCCCTCCGCTGGGGAAGTCTCTGCCCTCACACCACGCCCGGAGCCCCGAGCGAGTGCCCTGCGGGTGAAGTCTGGCCGAGTGGCACCCCTTGAGGGTCTCCGTTTCTCATCAGTTAAACCCCAAACTCGTAGCCGCGGGGTCAATGCTGACTCACAGTGACCCCCTCCGTCCCCCCGCCCCCACTGTGGGTTCCAGCATCAGCAGGGTTGAAGAGGTGGGGGGAAGACCAGTAAATCAAAAACAGTCACAGGGTAAGATGTAGCAGTACATTCGCCGCCCCGTTTAGCTCAATCCCCCTGCTGCCTGGAGGTATGCACATGGATGGCAGCCTGCCCCTGAGAATGCCAACCAGGGCACGTCGAATCTGTGGAGAGCAGGATCCCAACCACCATGACTCTGTAGGACAGGCTCCAACCCCTCCCCCCTCCCCCCCGCAGGTGTCCACGCTGGAATGCCTATGGAAACAGACAGACCCATCTTTTTCCTGCAGAGTGGCTGGTGGGTTCAAACCATTGACCTGCTGGGATTTTAACCACTACTGATAGATCCGTAAACCTAACTCACTGCCATTGAGTTTATTCCAAAGCATAATGACCCTATACGACAGGACAGAACTCCCCCGTGAGTTTCCAAGACTGTAACTCTTTATGGGAGTAGAATGCCTCATCTTCCTCCCGCAGAGTGGCAAAAGTGGTTTCCAACTACTGACCTTGCATATCCACTACACCACTAGAGCTTCCTAGGCACTCCAATTTCACGAGACAGACAGACAGAGACAGAGAGAGACAGAGAGAGAGAGAGATAACTGGGCCCAGGGCCATTTTTGAGTGGAAGAGAGAAGGAGCTGCATTCAATAAGCATGTTCCTTATCTTCTCAGGGGTTCCTTGTCATCATACTTTTCAGGAAAGGTTTGGTCAAGGCCCATTTACAGATGACAACACTGAGGCTAAAAATGTGATCTCAAAGAAGCCTTGTGTCTAACATATAAAACCATCGCCAGGTATGGATTGTGATAAGAGTTGTATGAGCTTCCCCCAAAAAAGATGTAAATACTGACACAAAATGTGTGTGTGTGTGACAGAGAGAGAGAGAGAGAGAGAGAGAGAGAGAGATTAGAGCTGTATATATATCCTGTTGTCGCACTTCAGGTCTGGAAGTGAACTTCAGCCAAATGGTAGATAGACCTCAAGGAGAAGCAATGTACTAGGGAGGGAGGGAGATCATATGACAGCATTTCCCCATGGACAAAGTTGCGGAGGCATGAAGGGTTAGGGAAGAAAACAAAAATCACGAGGAAGTGGGATAAGTAATGGTATGTTGCAGGGATCGCAATCGATGACAAGAGACAGAAGGCACATGCATTGCTGAAGAGAAAACAGATATCTGCTATCTAAACCTGTCTCCGATTCACAATAAAAAGTTATTTAAAAAAAAAAACATCATCGCTGAGGTCCGGTAGCGTAAGTGGTTGAGTGCGGGACTGCAGCCCGCAGGCTTGGCAGTTCAAACCCAGCAGCGCCTCTCAGAAGCGGCACTGGGTAGCGCCCATGACCACCAAAGGCAGTGATGACCAAAAAAAATAATAATAATAATAAATAAAAATAAAAAATAAAAAAACATCATCAGGAATGATACTGGTGTAGTCAAAAAGCTTTGAGACCCCCCGCAACACCATGAAACAAATTATTTTCATATGGCAATAGGAAGGGGCATGATTTAAAGAGGAGAACTATTCCTTAGAGTTTCCAGCACTGTAAATCTTTTTGTTTCTTTTTAAAAATAATTTTATTGGAGGCTCATACAACTCTTATCACAATCCATACATCCATCCATTGACCGTCAAGCACATTTGTATATTAGTTGCCCTCATCATTCTCAAAATATTTTCTTTCTACTTAAGCCTTTGGTATCAGCTCCTCATTTTTCCCCTCCCTCCCTGATCCCCCCTTCCTCATGAACCCTTAATCATTTATAAATTATTATTTTGTCTTATCTTACACTGTCTAATGTCTCCCTTCACCCACTTCCTTATTGTCCGTACCCCTGAGAACAGGTTAGTTGTAGATCCTTATAATCAGTTCCCCTTTTCTACCCCCAACTTCCCTCCACCCTCACCATATCGCCACTCTCACCCTGGTCCCAGAGATATCATCTGTCCTGGATTCCCAATGTTTCTGGCTCCTATCTATACCAGTGTACATCCTCTGGTCCAGCCAGATTTGTAAGGTAGAATTGGGATCATGATAGTGGGGGAGGGGGGAAGGAAGCATTGAAGAACTAGATGAAAGTTGCATGTTTTATCACTGCTACACTGCACCTTGACTGGCTCGTCTCCTCCCAGCAACCCTTCTGTAAGGGGATGTCACTTCACCTACAGATGGACTTTGGGTCCCCAACGTGCACTCCCTGATTTCTAACGATATAATTTTTAGTTCTTTGATGCCTGATACCTGACCCATTTGACACCTCATGGTCACACAGGCTGGTGTGCTTCTTCCATGTGGGCTTTGTTGCTTCTCAGCTAGATGGTCACTTGTTTACTTTCAAGCCTTTAAGAGCCCAGGCACTATAGCTTTTGATAGCCAGGCACCATCAGCTTTCTTCACCACTTTTGTTTATGCACACATTTGTCTTCAGCAATTGTGTCAGGAAGGTGAGCATCATGGAATGCCAATTTAATAGAACAAAGTGTTCTTGCATTGAGGAAGTACTTGAGTGCACACCCAATCTGCATCTGCTGCCTTAATACTGATCCTATACATATATGCACATAGATCTATTTCCCCATCATCAGATAAAAATATATTTACCTATGTACATGCCTCTATTTAGACCTATATAGGTGCCCTTTGTCTTTATTTACTTTTAATTTTCTCTTGTCCCATTATCATGCTCAGTATTCATCTGGGTTTCAGTAATTTCTCTTGGCTACATTGCCCTTGATCAATCCCTATCAGACCTCACACTCACCTTGTCACTGATTTTAGATCACTTGTGAACAACCCTTGTCCCTGGGTTAGTCAACACCATGACCTTTTCCTCACCTCCCCTTTCCCATATCCCCCTGGAACCATCAGTCCCATTGTTTTCTTCTCCAGACTGTTCATCCAGCCTGTCTTATCTATCTGAAGAGATAGTAATATGCACAAAAAACAATATATAACAAGATAAAGTGACAAAAGAAAATAAAACAAGGACAACAACAAAAGTCTAGAAAAAATATATAAATAAGTTAAAAATAATAATAATAATAATAAAGAAAAACCTGTAAATAGTTCAAGATCTGTCTGGTGACCTCTAAGAGTGTCCTCCAATTAAGTCCCATGGGCTGTCACATCCTGGCCCTAAAGTATATCCTTGGCACTTCCTCAGGAACTTCATGCTCTGCCCCTCCCCCTGCCCACCATTGCTCTGCTGCATGCCCTCTGTGTGGTGGGGTCAGACCAGGTGCAATCCTGACCCTGTGTCTCCAGTGTTGCCCCTATAGGACCTTGAGTCAGTGCAGGGCGCTGTGTTTCATAGAGGCCATATGGTCCTCTCTGTGTATTAGCTGTTCTGAATGGGGATATCGTCCTCAAGGCTCCGTGCGCCAGGATGCGCTCCACTCTCTAATGGCCCTCCTTCATTTGTTCTCATGTGCTCTGGTCAACACTGGGAACTTCTCTCCACTTTCCCTGCCCCTTCACCTTTCCGCTTTCTGGAAATCTGTACTTGCCTCCAGGGGTAACCCCACATGAGCCACTCATCCTGAGAGCTGGTGGCACACGGCCATACTTCTGCTGACCTTGGATCCACAAGCATCTGCATCCACCAGTGTAGCAGTCATGTGCTTATGTTAATTTTATGATTGAAATGTGGGTGTGGAGTCCAGCCTGTTAATCTGGAGATAGCCATTGAGTAGCCAATAAGGCCTCTATGTGGGCATGGCTTTCTCCTGAGACTTCTGGGAAATCTCACAATATTTCCCTCGTGAAGATGAGACGCTATCTTCCCCAGTGGTTGGGAGTTAGTCTCAGAGACGCTGAATCATGGACAAGACAAGATGGCAGCGTCTGAGAAGCTGGAGGAGCCAGCGGAGAGACCACACGGCTTTGCCCTGATGGAATCAGACCTCTGAAGCTGGAGAGGCCACATGGGGACCCCTGCCAGTGATGAGTTGCTTCTGCCACCACTGGATGCTGTTGATGGACCCTGAGCCCTGGAAGCGAGGAGCCATGGGGAGACCCCTGCTAGCGCTGGGATTCTGCACCCCCTAACCTGTGACTTCATGAGTTGGAAGGAGACATTTTAGACTGGTATCGGGTATATGGGCTTATATCAGACGTATGACTTTGAACTGGACTGGGTTGGGATGCTTTCTCAGTGTTCCATTCCTTTTGTATATAAACCTTTTCCTTATATCTATATGCGTGTCTATGAAATTTGTTCCTCTAGTCTACCCGGCCTGACACAACCAGATTGTGATCTCCCTGCACTCTGCTTCACCTTCAACCTCAATGGCCAACAGTTCTGTGCACCCAAAAAGCATGACCCAGACTGGGATAGGTGCCTTCCTGACATGACGCTCTTTCATACACATCGATGAGTATCGCTGGGTTTGTTTCTCTAGACAGCCCAGCCTAACACACTAGCCAAATGCATATCCCTTTGCGCCATCCAAGCACTCCATAGGGTCACAATTAAACCAGACCAAGCCCACCCCGGTGGAGTGGGTTCCACCTCACAGCTATGGTTTCTGGGATTTTTCTCCTTTTTAAGTTCAAGGAGCAAATGGTGAGTCTGAACCATTTATCTGGAGGCCACAATTCAATATCCTTTAAGTTCACTCAAGACCCAACCCTGTAGAAAGATACGGAGGGCCAGACTGGGTGGGAGCACGGGTCGGGCGATGGTCCCCAAGACACATCTGCTTAGTTCTGGTGGGACCAGGCAGGTTCTTCTGAGTGTGTGTGTGTGTGTGTGTGTGTGTTGAAAAGGGGAGCTGATAGCTTCTTGGGGACTCTGAGTCTCTTCCCCAGGAGTTCTAGGGCTTCCCACCACCATGCAGTGCTCCCCAGCAAGCTCTGTTGTCACGGGCAACCCTCGTGGTCATGGGGCATACCTGAAGAAGGCTGTTGAAAAGCATCCATTGGGGAAGGATGGGTTTCTTCTTGCTTGTTTCTTAAGCTGATGATTTTACACATACTTTGTCACAAGCCCCAGACACCTTCCACAACTAGGAATTCCCTCCAAGTATAATTGGAAGAAAGGCAGCCTCCAGCCCTTCTCCTGGATGGGCTGGGCTCCTAGGACCCTGGACAACACCATATTGCTGCTTGGGGAGGGGGCAGGGGGCTAGCTGTGTGAGGACGCAGGCTGGCAACAGCCACTCGGGCCCCTGAGTGAACTCCTTGTCTGTTTCCTTCTCTGAAAAAGAAGCAGCTCAAGCTCCCGCCTCCTCTGAGTGTGAGGGGAATCTGGGACTGTGCAGACTGAAGGAAAGGCTGCCAATCTGACTGGGACTGAAGTCTGTAGGCAAGCACTGTGTCCACTGGGGAAGATGTCCATTTGTAACTTCCCGGCGAGCCTTGGTGACACAGTGATTAAAGCGTTCAACTGCTAGCCCAAAGTTGGGCGGTTTAATCCCACCAGCTGCTCTGCGGGAGAAAGAGGCAGCATTCTGCTTCCATAAGGGTGTGCAGCCTCGGAACCTAGTGGGGCAGTTCCCCTGGTGTGTGTGTGTGTGTGTGTGTGTGTGTGTGTGCACTCCAACCCCTGCAGCATCGCAACAACAGTAAATTACTTGGACAAGATTATTTGTAAATAGGAGCCACTGCTCTGTAGCTTCAAGTTCTTGCACGGTCACTCATTTCACAAGTGACCATTTTATAAGCGTCTGGCGAGGGTCAGCTGCCCAAGACGCTGTGCGGCACCCACGGAAGCAGAGGTCATCTGGGAAGAAAGAACACAGCACATGTGAGTGAGAAAGGAACTGTTTCAGAAACCTGAGTCAGTTCCTAATATGTTTTGGTTGCACTGGGGCCTAAAGGAAGCATTTCCATCTTGAGCTGGACTCTAACCGCAGGTGAATATCGCAGATCTTGACTGGAAGCCTGCCGTAGCGTTCAAGGGGAAGCCAGCCCTACCCTCCGCTTCTACCCGGGCCTTGTGTGCCCTTTGCTACTCTGTGCCACGGCAGTTAGCTGGCAAGTGGTGCCCGCCTCACTGCTCCCTCAACTGGTCTTCCCTGAGTCAGTCCCTCCTAGCTGCGGTGTCTCTCCCTGCCTGAGGGCACATCCAAAAGACAGCAGGTGAGGAACACTGGTTCTAAGTGTCAAGTCTGAAAGATGTTGGAGGAGGGAGATGGGGGGGCAAGTGAGAGGACAGAGGGATACACAGGACGAGAGACAGCAAGCGACACAGCCAGACCGATCCGGCCAGTGACAGAGAGACTGGGGCTGCAGTCAGGAAAGGCTGCCGTCCATTACGAGAAATGTATTATTGCTGTTCGGTCAGCGGGTTGCCAACAAATTTAATATGGATCTATATACAAAGAAAATGCCTCATTCTACATAATGAATATTTAATCATGCATGGGCCGGGCAATTTCACAGAAGTAATTAAAAGCAGTCTTTTGTTTATTGCTCAAAAACGATCACGACCCGCTGACCGGAGCGGCAGGCTCCGTGACATATTGAGCATGTTACCTCCTGACATATGTTATTAAAGAGGAATTAAGGGGCGCCTTCTTCCCATCCCCGCAGAAGCTAATCGCTCCTAAGCCCTCCTGTTTGCTCACATGCCGAGCACAGCTCCAAGTTGGGCAGGGACCTCCCAGACGAGACAGAGGACTCGAGGTAGCCTGGGGCTCTATGCTCTACAATCTGACCCCATCCCTCATCAAAAAAGCACCATGAATTAGAACAGAGGAGACGGCTGTTTAGAAGAGCAGAGAGGAAATTGCTGGGGTTCATGTTCTCTACAGAGAATTTGCCTCACTCCCCTGTCACAGCCAGCCAGCTGCAAAATCCCGTCAATTCTATTCCTTCACTCTGGTCACAACCA
>PVJH01046835.1:0-12230 GCA_004026705.1 Nesogale talazaci
TGAACCTCTAACCCAGTGGGCCACAGCCCCGCACACAACCACTATGCCACTGGGGCTCCGCCCTGCTTTAGTAATTTATAATAATTTTTTTTTGGGGGGGGCCCATCACTGCTCTCCGGTGGTGGGAGTAGGAGGCCCAGCCCCACTGCTGGAATTGAATCTCTGTCCCAGTGGGCCGCAGTCCCGCGCACAACCACTACGCCACCAGGGCTCAGCCCTATAATAATTTTTTGCATCTCTTGATCTGCTTTCAATCAGAAGATAAAATTTCATTGATCTCTCTTAGCTGTTACTCAAGAGTATGGTCTAAAGAAAGAGAATAGGCTGAGCCCCGGTGGCGTAGTGGTTGTGCGCGGGACTGCGGCCCACTGGGACGGAGGTTGGATTCCAGCTCCAAGGAGCAAAGGCTGGGCGTCCTACTCCCACCACCAGAGGGCAGTGATGGCTACCCCCCCCCCCCAAAAAAAAGAGAGAGAATATACAATGTAAAACAAAAACCAAGAAGAGTTACAACATTTTAACGACTGCAAAGTAAACATTGGAAAAGGGAGAACATCTCCAGATAAACTTTATTTTTCCTTATTTATTTTTTTAAATAATTTTATTGGGGACTTGTATAACTCTTAGCACAAAATTCATACACACCCATCCATTGTTCAGGCACATTTGTACATTTGTTGCCATCACCATCCTCAAAACATTTGCTTTCTACTTGAGCCCTTGGTATCAGCTCTTCATTTTTTCTCCTTCCTCCCTGCCCCCCCAAACCCTTGATAATTTATAGATTACCATATTTTTGTCATGTCTTCCAATGACCGACATCTCCCTTCACCCACTCTTCTCTTGTCTGCCAACCAGGGAGGGGGTTATATGGAGATCCTTGTTATCCGTTCTCCCTTTTACTCCACCTTCCCATCCTGGTATATCTACTTTCATATTTGGTTCTGAAGGGTTCATCTGTTCTGGATTCCCTGTGTTTCCAGTTCTTTAGTTACACTTTATAGTCATAGTGTGCAATTATGGCTTGTCACTTGGACTTTTTTATTTAAATTTTCATCTTTCCTTGCTAATTGCTTTGTCAGAAACACTTTTCCTCTCAAACAACCTTACTATCAGGCAGACTATTGTAATCCTGATGATGCAAGACTGAACTTGACCAGTTGATCACCCTATAGATGTGATGTGAATTTGTTCTGCATGTGACTATCTCTTACTTAATCATAACAGAAATTTTTTCCTTGATTTTTTGAATGTTAATAGGAGTCATTTTCTTTTAAGCATTATTTGTATTGTTGTCTTTGTACTATTTGTCTATGTACTTTTATCCTTATTACCTTAGTGCAATTTTGTTTATTATTGTTTTCTATTGGGTCTGCCAGCCTTGAAGTATAGGAGGAATGAAAGCATAATTATAACTTGAGACAAGGGGTTATAGGGAAGACAGGAGTAAAGGGGAGGGAATGGGGGTTTCCGGAGTAAACAATGAAGGCAGGAGGGGAAGTGAGCAGCATTAGAATGGATTGTGATTGCCTAACTCATTCTAAAGGTTATGTAACCATGGGGGTGGAGGGATGCTCTCAAATTGATGTGGTAATGATTGTCCAATTCTCCTTGATATGATTAAATGTTTGAACTATTGTATGATATGTACACTATGAACCAATAAAATGTTGGGGGGGAAAGTAAAAAAAATTTTTTTGGGGGGGGTGCATCACTGCCCTTAGGTGGTGGGAGTATGAGGCCCAGCCTTTGCTCCGTGAAGCTGGAATTGAACCTCTATTGCAGTGGGCCGCAGTCCCGCGCACAACCACTATGCCACCCGGGCTCAGCCCTGTAAAACAATTTTTTTAAACTAAAAATTAAGAGTCATCTTAAAACATGGGGAAGAAAAAAAAAAAAAGGAACACTTCCTTCAGAACCCAGTCTGATGGCTGGTCCTTCTCATGATTTAGATCTTAGTTTAAATGTTTACCAGAAAAAAAACTTAAGGGCTTGCCAGTAGAGCAGACACTTGATAGGCTGTCTTTGTTGTTTCCATCATAGCACATACTTTCCCTTAGCATTTTCTTGCTTGCTCCTACATTATCTCTGTTCATTTATGTGTAATTTTTTTTTGGGGGGGGGCATCACTGCCCTCAGGTGGTGGGAGTAGGAGGCCCAACCTTTGCTCCGTGGAGCTGGAATCGAACCTCCATCCCAATGGGCCACAGTCCCACGCACAACCACTACGCCACCGGGGCTCAGCCTTATTTATGTGGAATTTGCTTGAGAGTAAGGACTTTCTAAATTCTGTTTGTGACTGGTCCCATTACATAGAGTAATGTCTACCTCATAATAGGCTTCCAATAAATATCTACTGAGAGAAAACATTAAATGAGTAAATGATAACTAATGTGTTAGCTGTGATGTGGTATCTTAAAATAAGCTACTGTAAAAATTTCTTTTTGCTTTTCTTTATTCATTGGAAATATTTCAAGGGTTCTCTACCCTTGTATTTCCATAAGGCACATGGTGTGCTCATTACCTGCTGCTCAGTGGTGCAGGTAATGGACTTGCTAAAGCATTTTCTCACTGGCGTCTATAATCCTACTTACTTTTTTTCCTGGTAATTTGAGTTAAAGTTAAATAGTAAATGATGGCTTCAGCCTATTGAATCCAGAATGACATTTATAGATATTATACTGATTTCAGATGTTGGGTTTGCTGGTTATTTGCTACTGTTATAACAAATAACACAAGTGCCTGGCTTTAATAAACACTTTTATTTTCTCTCAGCTTAGGAGGCCAGAAGTCCAAATTCAGGGGGCTGGTTCTAGAAGTCTTTCTGGCAGAAGATCTTTTTGAGCTTTTCCTGGGTAGTCATCATGTGGCTTGCTTGCTAACTTGCATTTAATCTCTTTTATATCTTATCAGAGATGGACTTAAATATGTCCTAAGTAATCCTGTTCATTAAAATAATAAAGACCACCCATTCCCAAATGGGACTTGGGTCATAGGAATAGAAGGTAGGATTTCTAACACATTGTGTAAGATACAGTTCAATCCATCAAACTTGGGATGAGAAAAGTTTTGTATAACTTAACATGTATTTAGAGGACCTCATCTCTCCAGTGGTTCAAATGTTCAGGTGATTTAGGTCGGTCGTTCCAATCCACTAATCACGAGAAAGATGTGACAGATTTATAGCTTTGTAAACTTCAACCTAAATCACAATACAAATGTAAAAGAAAGAAATATATACAGCCTTGGAAACCCTATAGGGCTGTTCTTCTCTGTCCTGTAGAGTTATGAGTCAGAATTGATTCAACAGAAATGAGTTTCTCCCCGGTGGCGTAGTGGTTGTGCGCGGGACTGCGGCCCACTGGGACGGAGGTTCAATTCCAGCAGTGGGGCTGGGCCTCCTCCCACCACCGGAGAGCAGTGATGCCCCCAAAAAAACAAACAAAGAAGCAAAAAAAGAAATACCGTTTTTTTTCCAGCAGAAATGAGTTTCTCATTTTTTGGTTAACTTGAATTTATTCTGTTTACCAAGATGAAGTTGATCTTCCTGAAATTCTGTACCCTTGAATATACCTTTTTCTTCTGTGCCAAAGTATATTTTTCCTCACTGATAAACCGGATAACAATTGCATGATATCTAAACAACTTCCAATAAATCTGTTGGTGGGTGGGGGAGCGGGGCTGGGCTCCGGTGGTGTAAGTGGTTGAGTGCGGGACTGCGGCCTGTGGGCTTCGCGGTTCAAACCCAGCGGCGGCTCTCAGGAGCACCACTGGGTAGTGCCCACAACCACCAGAGGCAGTGATGCCCAGCAAAACAAAACAAAACAAAACAAACAAAAAAATCTGTTGGGGGCAAAAAGTAAAGAAAAAAATTTATCTAAAAATTAAGAGTCCCCCTTTTTTTTAATTAAAAGATAATTTTTTTTGAGGGGGGGCATCACTGCCTTTGGTGGTCGTGGGCACTACCCACTGCTGCTCCCGAGAGCCACCGCTGGATTTGAACTGCCAAGCCCGCAGGCTGCAGTCCCACACTCAACCACTTAAGCTACCAGAGCTCAGCCCTAAAAAGATCATTTTATTGGAAGCTCTTAATAGCTCTTGTGTGATCCATACATCAATTGTATCAGCATATTTATTTGTATATTAGTTGCCATCATTTTCTAAACATTTACTTTCTGTTTATCCCTTGGTAATCAGCTCTACTCACTCTCGTGACCCCTTGATGAATTATAAATTACTATTTTCTTATCTTACACCGTCTGCTGTCTCTCCTCCCCCACAATTTCTGTTCTTCATCCCTCTGGGGGGTGGTGGCGGTTATGTGCTGATCATTGCGATCAGTTCCCCCTTCCTCCTCTCTTTTCCCCACCTTCCCCCTTCCCTCCTGGTATTGCTACTGCCATTCGTGTTCCTCTCATGAGCTCTTTATCTCTTGTATGTACCTGTGCATATGTTCCAGTCTAGGGTGCTGTGAAATTTGGGCCTGGGATCATGATAGTGGGGGGTGAGGAAGCCTCAAGGAACCAGAGAAATACTGTGTTTCATCAGTGCTACATTGGGCCTGGTTGACACACCCCTTCCTTGTGACCCTGCTGTGAGGGGATGTCACATTGTCTGTAGATGGGTTTTGGGTCTCTTCTCCAACCCCCCTTGGTTTTGTTTATTTGCTGGTTTGTTTTTAGTCTTTTGATGCCTGTTTCCTGGTCCATTCTCTATACCTCTGGATTGCACAGGCTGGTGTGCTGCCTCCGTGTGGGCTTGTTGCTTTTCTGCTGGATAGCCACTTGTTTAACTTCAAGCCCTTAAGACCCCAAATGCTGTATCTTTTGGTAGCTGGGCACCATCCACTTTCTTTTATTTTTTTTGGCATCACTGCCCTCAGGTAGTGGGAATAGGAGGCCCAGCCTTTGCTCCATGGAGCTGGAATCGAACCTCCCTCCCAGTGGCCCGCAGTCCCGCGCACAACCACTACGCCACCAGGGCTCAGCCCCATCCACTTTCTTTTCCACATTTGCTTATGTACCATTTTGTCTTTAGCGATTGTGCTGGGAGAGTAAGCATCACAGGACACAGGATGTTGAACAGTGTTCTTGCATTGAGGGACCGCACAAGCAGAGGCCCAAAAGAGCCCTTTTAAAACATGAAAGAGGGCTGAGCCCCGGTGGTGTAGTAGTTGTGCATGGGACTGCGGCCCACTGGGACGAAGGTTCAATTCCAGCATTGAGGCTGGGCCTCCTACTCCCACCACCAGAGAGCAGTAATGCCACAAAAAAAAAAAAAAAGTGAAAAAAATGAAAGAAAAAAAAGGACTTGATTTAGTTATCCTTTCTTTATACTGACTAAGCTTTAATTAATTTTTTTTGTTTTCTTTTACATTTTTATCAGTCCTCATTTGCCTTTTTCTGTTTTTTTTTCTAGCAGGAAGAATAGTGAAATTAAAACACCCCCCAAAATATTGTATATACTCGACTATGACCCGCATCACTGCCCTAGTGGGAGTAGGAGGCATAACCTGAGTTTTTTTACTTTTTTTTTTTTTTACTTGCATCACTGCCCTGGTGGGAGTAGGAAGCCCAGCCTTGCTCCAGAAGAGCTGCTGCTGGATTTGAACTGTTAACCCTGTAGGCTGCAGTCCCGCACGCAATCACTGCACCACCAGGGCTCAGCATAACCTGAGTTTTTCAGCACAATTTTAAGTGCAGTTTTTGTGGTAAAATTAGGTGCCTCAGGAGAGATTGAGGTTGGACAGTGTTTGTCCAATACTTGGACAGTGACTGGTAACAAAAAATCAAAAACAGGAAAGTATTTGTCAAGAAAAGTGACATTAAACTATAAGCTAACCAATATTAGTTAGCATGTTATCCATCTGTTTCTTGTCACAGGAAGATTCACTTTGTATCTGAGTATACAGATTCAAGGACAAAAGTGATATTTTCAAAAATAACCTTGGATGTCTTGAGAATGAATTGTCCATAAATATAAAATTTAGAAAATCATTTAAAAGTTTCCCCCCTCACACGCACACTATATCACCTTCAGTATTGGAATGAATCATATTTCATTGTTAGACACAGATGAAGCAGTACACATATGTTTATGGTTTCTGTTGTTGAAAAATAAACTTTCAGTTTTAGGATCTGACATGTAAGATTTGACACGATTTCAGTATTAGAATCTGACAGCATATCATGAGAGGCAAGACACTAGGAATCTAGAACAACTTGAGAAGAACAAAATTTAATCTTCCATTTTGTGTTCCTTCTGGATTTATACTTAAATGACAAACACACATTCTTACATGCTTTATTTTCCTGTGGTTGAACTCACATACATAACTACGGGTATGGATATGGTGACTACTCAGAGATATTCTCTCTCTCACATTTCAGGATATCTTTACCATCAGTCATTAGTAGCTTCTTGGTTTTTGTCTTACAGTTTCTATCCTCACCTCCAACATTTTTATCCACACATAGTTCACTTATCATATAATTCAATAGTTCATTTCAAGAATCTTACAGTCATCACCATAATCAGTTTTAGAACATTTTTTTCTTCCCTTCCCCCCCACCCCTTTTTTTTTTCTTTCTTGTACTTACTCTCATTCTCCCATTTCCCCCGTACTCCTCTGCCTAGATCCCCAGGAACCATTAATCCACTTTCTCTTCAGATTTACCTATTCTAGATTTCATATACAGAAAAACGTTAAAAAAGAGACTAAGAACCACAAAATAAAAAGGATAAAGAACATTGTTTACAAAACACTCTAATATACATACAGTTATATTCTCTAGGTTTTCATTTTACTTTTTCCCTTTTTGGGGGGGTGGGGTGGGCATCACTGCCCTCTGGTGGGAGTAGGAGGCCCACCCTTGCTCCTGGAGAGTTGCTGCTGTATTTGAACCGCCAACCCAATGGGCTGCAGCCCCGCACACAACCACGGTGCCACCGGGACTCAGCTCCCTTCCAGGTTTTTATTTTGATTGCTCTAAAACACATAGCAAAATGTAAAACAGTTTTTTTGGCTGTTGAGTAAATTCTCACAAGTGACTTGCACAAATCTTACTATAACTATTTGTTGAGTTTTGTATTATCCTGTAAAGATTGACCGTCGTAGTTTCACCTTGTTCAGGAGGGTCACTTTGAGTTGGCATCTGCCCGATGGCAGTGGATGTAACTTAAATGAGGAAGTATACAAGTAGAGCAGTGCCTTCACCCTGGAAACGTTCCCTCGGGCTCCTTTCTAGTCATTCTTCGCTCCTATCCACAGTAGAATGGGCATTGTTTTCATTTATTTTTTTCACTTTAACTAGGATTCCCTTTTCTAGAACTTCGTATAAATGGAATCATGATATATTTTTTTAGCTTTGCGCAGTGGCAATATCGTAGCCAGTGAGGTTTATCCGAGGCGCAAATATTGCTAATTAAAAACTTTTCCCATAGTATATTTTCTTAAGTGTTTGATTGTTTTCACTTAGCATGTGTTTTAGAATTATTCATTTTGTTACATGTGTCTGTTTCTTCATTGTTACTGTTCGCTTGATTTGCTTTTTTGGGGGCATCATTGCCTTCTGGTGGTCGTGGGAGCTACCCAGCGCTGCTCCTGAGAGCTGCCGCTGGATTTGAACAGCCAAGCCCGGGGGCTGCAGTCCCGCACTCAACCACTTATGCCACCGGGGCTCAGCATCATTGTTACTGTTATTTGATACATAAAGACACATATATACTCTCTTGGAAACTGATGAACAAGCAAACACTGTCATGAGTTGATTCTGACACATAGTTGAGGGAGTAGAATTGCCCCTTTGGATTTTTAAGGCTTTAAATCTTTTTCCCCAAGAGTCATTGGTGGTTTTAAACTACTGTGATTAGCAGCCCAATGTACCTACACTCTTAATCCTCAAATTGACACCAGATTAGGAGACTGCCACAGACATGTAACAGCATTATACTTATATTTTGTTCAGTCTTATCTTTTTTTTTGTTTTTGGGGCATCACTGCCCTCTGGTGGTGGAAGTAGGAGGCCCAGCCTTGCTGCTGGATTTGAACCTCCAACCCAGTGGGCTGCAGTTCTGCCCGTGCACAACCACTATGCCACCAGGGCTCAGCCCGAGTCTTACCTTTTGTGTAAGTATTATCATAGATTTTACATGTTATTAATTTTGGGAAATTTGTTCAAATATTGAGGTTATAGCTAGAGATTAATGCTTGAGAGGGTATCTTTGTGAGGTGAGATACTAATAGAACTTGCTCTGTTCCATTCCCAAAAGCAACAAAATAATGGTGATTTATGAAAAAAATCTTCAGAATTAAAGATCAGGTACATCTAAGGTTAAAGAGTCCTGCAGGGAGATGGTGGGGAGAGGAGAGTAAGGGGGAACTGATTGTGATGATGGACACATAATACCCCTACGCTTCCCCACCATCAGGAATGAACAACAGAAACTGGGGGAAGGGAGACAGTGGTTGGTGTAAGATGAAAATCCCGCCCGTGCACAACCACTACACCAACGGAGCTCAGCCTTCTCCTCTGTCTTTAGAGTAATAATTGTATTGAACAGAGACTACTATGAGAAAAGAAAGGGCCTAAAGAAACCACGGAGCAAAAAAAAAAAAAAAGAAACCACGGAGCCACTGCACTAAAATAGTAAGGCGTTTACTTATATATCCACTGGGAAATCATGTTCAATTCAGAGAATTTCTACAAAGAAAGTATTGAATTTTGTTCACTTTTCCACTTTACCATTGGGAATTTGGCAAGTAAACATGCTCATCTTAGGTTAAATGTTTAGCAAGCATACATTGAGAGATAGTAAGTATACAAAGCTTGCTATAGTACTCAAATGTGTTCTATTTAATTTTTTGTGGCCTAAAGCATAAAGAAAGTGAAATCTGCTGAGCCCCGGTGGTGTAAGTAGTTGAGTGTGGGACTGCAGTCCATGGGCTTGGCAGTTCAAATCCAGCAGTGACTCTCAGGAGCAGCACTGGGTAGCGCCCATGACCACCAGAAGGAGTGATGCCCCCCCACCCCCCCAAAAAAGAGCTGATGAAAAAAATCAACTCTTCAGCTGAGCCCCAGTGGCGTAGTGGTTGTGCGCGGGACTGCGGCCCACTGGGATGGAGGTTCGATTCCAGCTCCACGGAGCAAAGTTTGGGCCTTCTACTCCCACCACCTGAGGGCAGTGATGCCCTCTAAAAAATAAAAAAGAAAGTAAAACCTATTAGGAAATTGGGGAACATCTAAGCACTGCTTCAAATGCTAAAGGATACTAAAAGAAAAGTGAATTATTCAAGTATAGGCCAGCTTCATCCCACACACATGAGTTGCTGACTATACATATTAAACTCCTAAGTGACCACACTATTTACATTAGCACTTGGTGTTGGGGATAGGGCATTCAGTAACACTCAGTCACAAAGGTGGAACCATGTCTACACATTAATGCATGTCGTAAGGAAGCAAGGACGGCATATTGAGATTTTTATTTATAAATTATTGTGTTAATCATTCTAAGCTTTTGTGATTTTTTTAGGCTCTGATATTGTCCTTTATATGTAATTTTTTTCCAGCTTTGTGCCATTTAGATATTTGATGGACATTTCATTTATCCTTTTCTCTTGTAATGACTAAAAACAGATTTTGGACTACATGATATAAATCTAGTTTTATATGGCTGATTATTGTATATGTAGTTAGACAAGTTTGGGGATTATTCTTTATTCTGACTTACCAGTAATTTGTATTGTACAAATTCTATTTCCCTTTCTCCTGATAAAGGGGGATGAAGAACATGAGACTGCTGTCTGATGAGATAGGTAGGGAGCTTGGCATTAATGCCAAAGGTTAAGGGGAAACATGAGGGCTTTAGGGTGATGAAGCAGTTTCCCCATCTATTTAATTGAAATGAGTGCTAGAGGAGTTTTGTCATTCTGTGAACTTTTGCCTAGGCTTTTACTTGTTAAAAAGCTCACTAAGAAATCTAGTTTTCTCTTTTTCATCCTACCAATAGACATTCTAGTCAAATTGTTGAAGTCTAATGATATCTTTGAAGATTATATGTTTTCTCTTAGAAGATTATATGCTTTCTTTCAGACTTACAGATAAGTGGTTAAGGTCACTTCGGTACGCTTAAATATGTGGTTAACTTAGGGACCTGTACTATGAAAGATGGAATAGTCACCTCTCCTTTCTTCCTGTTAAATGGTCATCTTTTCCATCCCAGAAAAACTTTCCCTGGTATATGCTCCCTCCCAAATTAGATTAGGTTCTACTTCACTTTGTTTCAGTTCATACTTGTTACTATCCTGTATTTTACTCACATACTCTTATAGCTCCTTGAACATTTCTGTGGTACTGTGAGTTAGGCGTTGGGCTGCTAACCATGTCCGTGGTTGAAACCTACCAGCTGCTCTGCAGGAGAAATATGCAGCCATCTGCTTCTGTAAAGATTTTATAGTCTTAGAAATCCTGTATAAGATCCCAAAATATATGTCTGCCTAACACTTAGATTATAAACTTTTTTTTTTAATTTTTTTTTTTTTGTGGGCATCACTGCCTCTGGTAGTGGTGGGCGCTACCCAGCCGCCGCTGGATTTGAACCGCCAAGCCTGCGGGCTGCAGTTTAGCACGATTATGAACTTCTTAAGGACAGGTTTATGTCTTAATAATCCACCTGTTACAATACATGGGACAGTGTGTAGCACATTTAAGGTTCTCGAGAAATGTATGTTTGAGTGGAAGGTGTTTATTGGGGGCTCTTATCACAAGGCATCCATCCATCCTTTGTATGTCAAGCACATTTGTACAATTGCTGCTCTCATCATTCTCAAAACTTTTGCTTTCTACTTGAGCCCTGGGTATCAGCTCATTTTCCCCCCTCCCTCCCTGCTCGCCCCTCCTTCATGAACCCTTGATAATTTATAAATTGTTAATATTTTGTCATATCATACACTGTCCGACGACTTCCTTTACCGACTTTTCGTTGTCCATGCCCCAGGGAGGAGGTTATATGTAGATCCTTATAATTGGTTCCCCCTTTCTATTATACCTTCCCTCTATCTACCCTCCAGTATCACCACTCTCACCACTGGTTCTTAAGGGGGATCATGTGCCCTGGATTCCCGGTATTTCCAGTTTCTATCTGTACCAGTGTACATTCTCTGGTCTAGCAGGATTTGTAAGCTAGAAATGGGATCGTGGTGGTGGGGGGGGGGGGTAGGGATTTAGGTGATTTTTTTTTTTTAATGCTCCATTACCAAATTCAGGTTGCAATTAAAATTTTCCTAGCTGTATAAGAAAAAATGGCTTGATTCTTGTGTTCTGGGTTCTTAAATTATTTAATGATTTAATTATAGTACTTACTGTATTAGTATTATTATTTATTAATACTGTAGTTATAGTGATATTGTTTAATTATAGTATTTAATGATTAAGATGCTGTATCTTTTAGTCCAATATAAAATTTTTGTCCCTATAATTTCATTGGGGGCTCTTACAACTCTTATAACATTTAATACATCAATTGTAGAAAGCATATTTGTACACATGTTGCCATCTTCATTTACAAATATTTTCTACTTGAACCCTTGGTGTAAGCTCCTCTTTCCTCCTCATTTTTTTATAAATAATTTTATTGGGGGCTCATACAACTCCCATCACGATCAATACATGCATCAATTGTATGCAGGCCACATTTGCACACTTGTTGCCATCATTATTCAAAATATCCTCCCTCCACTTAGGCCTCCAGGACTAGCTCCCCATATTTCCCCTCTCTCTCCCTCCCCTCCCCCAAGAACCCTAATAATTTAAAAATTGTTATTTTTCTTTTTTCTTTTTTTCTTTTTTTAAAGCATCACTGCCCTCTGGTGGTGGGAGTAGGAGGCCCAGCCTTTGCTCCTATGAGCTGGAATTGAACCTCCATCCCAGTGGGCCGCAGTCCCGCACACAACCACTATGCCACCAGGGCTCAGCCATTATTACTTTTTCATATTGTACCTTGTCCAGTGTGTCCACTCAGTTCCCTGTAGTCCGGACACCAGAGAGGTTATACGTAGATCCTTGAAATTGATTTCCCCTTTCTATTTCACCATCCATCCACCCTCCCGGTATCTCCTTTTCTACCACTGGTCCTGAAGGGATCATCTATCCTATATTTCCCATGTTTCTGACTCCAGTGTACATCCCCTGGTCTAGCTGTATTTGTCAGGTAGAATTGGGATCATGAGA
>PVJH01046836.1:0-11632 GCA_004026705.1 Nesogale talazaci
GAAACTGCCTGTTGGAAAACTCCTCCAGTGGCTATAAATATGTTCCTTGGAGTTCTCGTTAAAACCATCACCACCGAGGCAGGAAGTGTGCGCTGAGAGGAAGGAATAAATCTGGCGGAGAACGAGACGGGGCAGCTTTATGTCAGTAATATACAACACAGCATGGAGAACCACATGCCTCTGACCATCCTGGGATTCCGTCAGGCCACAGCGAGATCAGGCTCCCCACCACCTCACTCTCCCCTGACATTCACAGGTGTCAAATCAGCCCCTTCCTCCCCAGGTGGTATCCATGGAGGCAACACAGTGTGGCTGCACAGTCCTTCCTGCCCTGGGCCATGGAGCTCCCTAGCAAAGAAGCCGTGCACGAACCTCAGGTAACCTGATTTCACAGCAAGCGAAACGCCAAACCTGCTGCCATCAAGTGAATGCCCGCTCATGGGTTACAATACAGAACCCTGACCTGTGAGTTTCCAAAAGGGGTGGGGAAATTTACAAGGGCTCCTCTTTGGGAAGTTGCCACAAATGCAAATCTTCCATGCAAATTGGCCAGTCCTTAGGAAGGGTAAGGCAGTAGCCAGCAATGGAAGAGGATAAGTAGATTGGACAGTCTCTATCACAATGGGGGAGAGAGGTCTGCCTCCTCTCAACTCTTGGGCTTTGCATTTGAACTTCACCGTTCCCTGCATGACAGTTTGTGTACCTTCCCCAGTGTCCCTTCCCTACTGCCTTCGCCACCACTTGAACTATGCTGGGTTCTTCGTCTGTACATCACATGGCAAGGACCACACGCTGCTGTCACCGTCAGCTGCTGCATCCGATTCACTCACTAGACTCTAAAAGCTCCTTGAGGGGAAGGCCTGAGTGCTTACCTTGATATGTCCAGGGTCTGGCACACAGCTGAAGCTTAATGGGTAACCCAGGGGCCAAAGCTTATGCATCCAGGGCCAGGTGTATGCATCCATACAGAAAGCCCTTCATCCACTCAGGGCCTTTCTCCCCCTCACTCCTGTGTTTATCACTACCTCTGTCTCCATCCTTCCCCATCTCTCACTCTTCCACAAGAACTCTAATCGTGGCCAATTTTTTTTTTTTTGGCATCACTGTTCTCCAGTGGTGGGAGTAGGAGGCCCAGCCCCACTGCTGGAACTGAACCTCCGTCCCAGTGGGCCGCAGTCCTGCGCACAACCACTACGCCACCAGGGCTCAGCCTTCGTGGCCAATTTTAACACTGACTCTCTACAGACAATGTTAGCTAGAAAGGCCTGGCTAATGGGCTACTTTTGAAGAGTAGAAATTTGTAACACTTGCCATCATTAAATTAGCTCCATTAAAGATGACTAATAATTAGCACTTTTAAGCATGCGGGTAACACTGCTCAGAGCCCAGCTAATGAGCAAACCATTTCTGTTTATTCTTCACACGATTTAATATTAGCTTGAGTTGAGACCTCAGCTGCAACACACACACACACACACACACACACACATACACACACTCCCTGCCACTGTCCTCAGGAAAGTGACATTGTTCAGTATAATCCACACTCAAGGAAAAAATGGTCACTTAAGAAGACCTTAGACCCTTTCCTCCACTTTTACAACACAGATTCTGTCCTAGGAGACCAGGTTATTGAAACTGATTGCCCTCCTGGATGATAGTGATGATTGTAGCTCTCTCTCCCTTTTTGTCACAGTGAGCATTGTTCGTGGACGGCTCCTTAATAACATTACTCTTTGATAGAGTAGTGGCTCATTTGTTATTATAACAAAATTAGAGAGAGCTACCATGATGCTCAGGGACAGACATCCGCTGAGTTCAGACATAAACAGGCTTGATCCTTGGACCCACACTTGAGATCCTCCTCCCTGGTCCCCAGTATGCATATCAATCGTCTTTAGCCTAACGAGAGCATAATAACTCTCCCTCCAACTTGTCCATCGGTTTTTGGCACTATGGTTGCTGATGTGTTGTGGTGACACTGGGTCACCCAAAGATAACAGGTTTCAGCAGAACTTTCAAAGTAAGAACAGACTATACAGAATAGGTTGTCCACTTCGGAGGAATTAGTTACTGAAAAACATATGCATAGAAATAGTGCCAGATACTGAAGGTCTAATGAACAGAAGCAGAACATTGTCAGGGACAGTGTGTGACTGGTATGCTTATTGTGCCAACCTGTATAAGAGGATCATGTGGGATTAATAAGATCACAGTTTGATTGGAGGAAAAAGAGGTAAGTGAATGGGCAAACCCCACCCCTCTCTCTCTTGCTCTCTGGCGATGGACCAGTATGCAGCTACTTTAGCAGGTTCTCTGCCTCAACTTGTGAGCTACACTGCTTGTGGACAGCCAACCAGTGGATCGTGTGGCTAGAACTTGAGCTTCCTTGGAGACCGGCTTCCCCACACTGCTGGTATATACATACATTGGTTGAGTTTGAGGCTGTCAGAGCCTGTGGTCTTGCATTGCTTGAGGTCGATAGCCCATCCAGTCTGCTTCACTAAGTTTCTGATCTGCTGACTGCTAGTGACTCACCCTGCTGCTTTCTGTTTGTGGTGAGACTGCCTGCATTGCCTAGGAAAGACTCAGCCGCCTGCTTCCTTGACCTTGAACCCAGCAGGCCTCAGAGTTGAAAGGACATCTAATACATTAACTGTTGCACAGAAGTGAGTTGAATTGAGCCCTCTGTGCTGCTGTGTGGACTAATTATCTGTTATATCCCTTCATGCTGTATACAGAAGAATAAGAGTCCTGAGTTTGTTTCTCTAGAGAACCCTGCTCACACAAAGTGCCAGAAGATAGGCCCCCTCAGATCAGAAGGCACTCAATATGTGACTGAGGAAGAAGAGCTTTCTCAAAGAGAATGATAATAACATAAATGGAATAAAGTCTATGGTAGTAAAGCCTTTGGAACCCTCATTTGCTGATGGGGCGTGACTTAAAATAAGAAGAAACAGCTGCAAAAATCTAATCATCAGAGCTTGAAATGCACAAGGTATGAATCCAGGAAAATGAAATGAGATGAATGAAAATCAATATCCTAGAAGTTTGTGAGCTGAAATGGACACGTATTTGCCATTTTGAACAAAAAATCATATGGTTTACTATATTTGGGCTGGGACAATAATAGGAATGGTACTGCATTCATCATTAGAAAGGGCATTTCAATATCTATCTTGAAGTACAATGATATTTGTGATAGGATAAAACCTATTCAAATTCAAGGATATATAACAATAGCACATTATTCAAACTTATGCAGCAACCACTAAAGTTAGTGATACAGAAATCAAACAATTCTACCAACATCTGCAGCTTGAAATGTAGCACACATATAATCAGGATTCATTGATAATTATCGGTGACTGGAATCCAGAAGTTGGAAACAAAAAGGAAAAGCAATTGGAAAATAAGATAGAATGAAGCTGGAGATGACATGATAGAATTTGGCAAGAGCAAAGACTTGGTCATAACAAAAACTTTTTTCAACTAAACAAATTGTGACTACAAATGTAGACTTCTCCAGATGGAACCACAGAATTGAGAATCAAATTGACATCTGTGGGAAGAGATGATAGAGATACTTAACAACATCAGCTAAAGCCAGGCTGCAGTCTGATATGGGACAGACCACCATTTGCTCATACTTAAGTCCAGGATGAAACTGGAAAACAGAAACAAGTTCATAAGAGCCAAATTATGACCTTGAGCATGTCCCACATGAATTTCAAGAACATCTCAAAAACAGATTTGATGCATTAAACATGACTGACAGGAGTCCTGATGAGCGTTGGGAAGACACCGAGGACATCATTAATGAAGAAATCAAAAGGTTATTGAAAAGCTAGGAAAGAAATGAAAACAAAAGATGTCAGGAGAGGCTCTGAAACTTGCTCTTAATCATAGAATTGCTGAAGCAAATGGGAGAAATAATAAAGGAGCTGAATAGACACTATCAGAGGGCTACTTAAAAAGACAAAGTAGAATAGTAAAATGAAATGTATAAAGACCTAGATTTAGAAAACTAAACGGGCGGGACACACACCCACATATCTGAAACTAAAAGAACTCAAGAAAACATTCAAGCCACAAGTTGCAACACTGTAAGATTCTACGAGCAAATATTGAACAATACAGGAAGATGAAAGAAAACACAGAGTCACTGTACTCAAAAAAACGAGTTGGCATTCCACTATTTCAGGACTAGCTATGCATAAGAGCCAATGGTGCTAAAGGAAGAAGTTCAAACTGCACCAAAAGCATCAGTCAAAAGCAAGGGTCTAGGAATTGATGGGATATGAATTAAAATGTTTCCATAAGCTGATGAAGCACAGGAAATTTGGATGGTGGGAAATATGGAAGCCAAAGACTGGAAAAGATCCATACTTATATCCATTCTAAAGAAAGGTGTCCCTACAGAATGCTGAAATTATAGCACAGTATCACGAATAGCAATCATCTAGGATTTCATCTGGCTTGTATCCACAATCACTACTTACGGAAACAGCAGCCAAGATATCAAACAAATGTTGTTGCATTGAGAAAATCTGCTGCACAAGGCCTCTCACAATGTTGAAAAGCAAGACTTTGAAGACTAATATACACCTAACTCAAACTACGGTATTTTTCAATTGCCTCTTACAATGTGAAAGTTGAACATTATAAACAAGAATGAAGATGTGTTTGAATTGTGGTGCTGGTAAAAAATATTGAAAGTCCCATGAACTGTCAAAAGAACAAACAGATCAGGAGGAGGGGAAAGCGTTCCTTAGAGGCAAGGATGGCAAAATATTTTGGACAGCTTCTCAGGAAAGACCATGCTGGAGAGGTCATTGTGCATGGTAAAATAGGAATAGAAAATAAGAGTGAAGTACTTGACTATATGAATTGACACAGGGGGTCCAACAATGGGCTCAAACATAAGAACACGTATGAAGATTGTACAGGGCTGGGCAGTGTGTCATTCTGTTGCTCTCCACAGGAGAAAGAAGTAGCGATCTGCTCCTAGGCAGATTATAACCCAACCCCCTAGCAGACGGTTGTATAGCTTATACAGCTACATTTACATGAGATTATCAGTTGGAATCAACTTGATGTCTCACAAGAAGATAATAACTTTTGTTAAAGATGAATTGGTGATTTGAGAAGGCAGCTTTGAGTTCTGTCATGGTGGAATGTGAAAAACCCCAGCACTCCCCCAAAGACCCTCCTTTCTCTCCCTATGGAAGTAGTACAACAGCGTTGCCCCCCTGCAGAACTCAGCGTGCACAACTCTGGGGGCGGCCCTTCTGGTGCCTGCCCTGTCCAGTCTCACTGCCAAGCGCATTAGTGGGACGGAGGCAGGGCACACTCTTGCAACAAGTCTGCCACAGACTAGAGACAGCTACTTCCAAAGCATTAACCACCCTTACCAAACTGCAGGCAAAGCCCTAAGGTGAGAAAGGCCATGCTGGCAGGCCATATTAAGAAGCTACATACAGCAAACTAAAGGCCCCTCCCACTTCCAAGTCACGAGTGCTGCTGTCCTTGGTCCTGAGCTAGCCTGCCTGGTTACTTGGAGAGGCTGCTGTCTATTCTGCCCTAGCATTTGTGAAGCAGAGATAAAAAACACTTTGAATAAGTAAGGTGAGAAGGCAACAACCCTGACACACAGTTTTCCTGATTTTAAATGACACAGTGTTCCCTCGATCTGTGCATACAACTTCCTTTTGATTCAGGTACAGGTTCTGAATGAGTATAATTAATATTCTGGAATTCCAATTCTTTTCAAACTGCCCATTGTTTGTCATGAAAGCCTTTGAATAGCCAATAAAATACAAGCAAACATCTCTCTGGCATCTCTTCTTTCAGCCAAGATCCCTCTGACATCCGAAATGATACCCCTTACTCCACTTCCTCTTCTGAATCTGACCCTATTATAGATACGGCTGCAACGATTGTTGGTTGATGATTAGCAAAAATTTATCAGCTTTTTATTTGTTTTATATTCCTCTTACACAAAACAAAATAGAAGAAATGATACAGAATTAAAATGTAAACATAGTTAACAAGTAGAACATATATACCCTCCCCCACCCCCATATAGACACACAAATAAGCACCCACTTTGACCCCACCCCCATACAGAACTGCAGATATGCACAGACTTTGACATATATCAGGAAGATAAACATCGATAATAAATAGATATAGATAGTGACAGGATAAAAGCACTTCTTTTGACCTACAGTTTCCATGGAAACAAGAGGTTACACAACCTCTGTCAATGGCTCAACATAAACTGGCTAACCATATTTGAGTTGTATGGGTTGGCAAGGGAGAGACTCTTGGTTTCAAAAAGCAGTTTTTAAGTATCTTAAGTTATTTCTTCAGCCATCTAAACACTGACAAGTTCAGTTCACTAAATGTCTGCTGAACACCTACTATGTGTGGAAGTTTTACTGTGGATCCACAGACACAGAAAACAGAGTTCTTACTTTCATGGGCCTTTTAGTTACTGTGGGGAGGTAGGCATATGAGCATGTAACTTCAATGCCATATGAAGCTAACTGAGATGTTAGAAGTGAGGATGTTGAGACTTTGGGGTATGTTATCAGGAAATTGCCTTTTTCATTAATAATCACTGAAATATTCCCCCATATTACCAACTAGAGTGTGGACTCAAGTAAAACAAGTCAAATAAAATTAACATACATGGGGTCTAAAAAGCTAAATATCATGGCGGATGTCGGGTCAAATGAGTTTCTAAATATTTACTCTGTGGCTCAATGGTTAGACACTTGACTGCTAACCAAAAGGTCAGCAGTTCAAACCCCGCAGCGCCTCTACATAAAAATGACAGCCTGGAACTCTGTGTGACAATTCTACCCTGTCATGTAGGGTCACGCTGAGTCCGAATCAACTCAAAAACACACAGCAACAGCTACCATGGGAAGGAAATTTTAAATACACTTTCATGGAGGAAAATAAATGACAGTAATTACTTTTTTGAAAGAGATAAATAATAGGCCTGATTTGTCTTAACCAGATATTAACATATATATTTTTGCATGACAATTATTAAAACATGAACTGAAGTAAGAATTAACATACAAATGAATGGAATCTGATGTAGAGCTCTAATACAACCTGTCCTATGTGAGAACTAACTACGTGATAGGGGGGAGGAATCTAAACAAATGAAGAAAGAGGGAAGTTTTTAACAGATTGCATAAAAAAGTCACCACAGTAAAACCTCTGAAAGCTATAACCTGTGTAAAGCTGAAACCTGTCAGAGCAGAAACCCCACAGGGTGTTTTCGAGGTAGGATTCTTTGTAGATATGGGAGAGAGGTGCTTAAGACTGTGCCTGTCGCAGAGCTCCTGTGGCATGAGTGGTTGAGTGCAGGACGGTGACCCACAGGCTTTGCAGTTCAAATCCAGCAGCGGCTCTCAGGAGCAGCGCTGGGTAGCTCCCACGAACACCAGAGTCAGTGATGCCCACAAAAACAAAACAAAAAGATTGTGCCCGTCAATGGCAGAGAGCTGGAGGGGCTGGAAAAGCAAGGGAGTCCTGGCGAGTATGGCTCTTCCAGGTCTCATGGCATTTTGAAAGGAAAAAGCAAATTAATCCTCCCCCCCCTCCATTCATACCACACAGCAAAATAAATTTCGGATGGATTCGAAACACAAATCTTTAAAAATGACATTGAAAAAATTCCTCAGGAACACACATGGTTGAGTATTGATCTGACTCCCTGCATGAGCCTGGAAGCTGTGGGAGGACTCAGAAAGGGGAGGATCGATGGTATTGTTTGTGTGAATGTGAAACTATATATCTGACATGCTGGGAAACACATTTACAACAAATATGGCAGAGAACAGGTTAACACTACTCCCTTCTTGAAAGCAAGCAAGGGGCATAAACATGCGCTTCAGAAAAAAAACGTTTTAAAATGGCTAATAAACATAACCAAAAGCAATCAACTTAATTAGTACTTGAGAAGATATAAACTAAAACCCTGTGATACTGTTTTTAATCCATTACATTTGCAAAGAGTTCGGAGAGTCGATAACTCTGGATGCTGACAGGAGCTCAGCCTCCTCCCCCACCTCCTCCCTGGAACCCTGCTGCTGCTCACAGAATTGCTAAAACCTTTCCAGAAAGCAATCTGGTCATGTGAATCATAAATAATAAGATTGTGCATAACCAAGGACCCAGTAAGTGCCCCGGTGGATGTCTATCCTAAGGAACTAAGGAGAAATGAGAATGAATATTCTAAGACAAGGGGTTTCTTGTGACAATTTTTATTTCATCCTCAAACTGCAAAGACTCTAAATGTCCAACAGAGAGAAATACTTATATAAACTACCTAGACATGAAGTCACATGCAGCCATTCAGTGTTTTATCTTGGTCATTATACATAATGTTCATAATATATAAAGTCAAAATGAGGGTACTGATGACAAATATACTGCTTATCATAGGTTGATCAATACAAAGATGGATCCAACGGAAACGGATTCAGTTAACATTGATGTCTTGCTTCTTTTTTACCTCAAAAACAATTTGGTCTGATCTAAGATATGTATATATTTTAAGATTGGGGATTATGGAGGATGATTGATTGTCTTCATTTTTCTTTTCAACAGTTTTCAAACTTTCTATAGGGAATATATGTAGTTAAACCATAGAATGAAACATTCTAAACTCAAATTGGTATTAAATCACCTTTCTGCGTTGACTTCTCTAGATTTTCACAATCCTCTGCTACTTCAGTCTCCTAAGCCTCAACCTTTCCTTCATCTTTGTCTCTTCCTCAACTTCTTGACAGGGTCTGCAGTTGCTCTTTGGAGTTTATGACCAGAACAAGATGTAGACTCTGGGAAGGGTCTGCCTTGGACAATCTTTTATCTTCCCTGGAATCTTCCCAGGACAGGCATGAAAGTCACTCGATTTTTATCATCTAGAGGGGAGAATATGCTTTTCAGTCAGACTACATGCTGCAGAAGGAGAAGGGCAGACAGCCCTGTCAGTGGACTCTGACTGGGCTCCTCTCCACTCATGTGTTGCTATCACTGCTCTAACATTGGGACTGAGGTTCCCATGGGCTTGGGCGAGGGTAGCCCGTAGCTTCCTTCCAGTACCAGGTTGGTACTGCTTACTCTGGTTTTCTTATCTTTAGTCTCAATAAAACACACCCACACAGAGCAGAACCTATAACTGATGAAACTTGTCCACCGTGGGTAGTCTTGGGGTATGCTTTGGTGGGCTTCAATCCATCACACAGGGATGATGGTTTTGGATGAAAGCTCTGTCCCAGGACTGCTGTCCTGAATCACCATGGAAGCTGGTCAATGGGGCCAACTGTTCTTAAGGTGACTATATAACCAGCGGCCCTGATCGGAAATTTAAGAACAGTAAACTTTCTCCAGAGGGTCAGAAAGATGTCTGGGAGCATGATGGGAGATCTACCATTGGGGGATTGTAAATTGTGGCTGCAGAGGCTGGCTGGAAGAGAAGAGGCACTTAGTCCTCCTCTAGGCAGTAGAGTATCCCTTTAAACCAAGTGCGTTTAGTTAGAAGTAGCACATCAAATGTTAAAAAAAAGAATAGCTAAATGAGGACTGTATAATAGAGAAATATTTTTAATTTGTTACAATAAACAAACACTATAATTGTCCAAGACCTAGAAAGTTCCTGTGTTTACAGTTAAGAAGCTAAAGGTAATCAGTCAACATTCTATATACCCAAAGCAACAAGTATGGATTTACTGGAAGAAAAAATAACTTTATAGCAGTGAAATTAAAGACTGAATTTAATTCACAGGCCCAGGTGATTTTGAAGCAGCTCTGTGCTTTTAGCTTCTGAATGACTGCCTGCCTCCAACCCTCACCCTGCACACACACATACACACACTGGCATCACCACTATCTGGTACTTGTGACCCTCGTCAGATTAAGTCCAGGGTTATCTAATGTCCATCCCACCCGTCCTTATCTTACTCAGGTGTTTCAGGCTCAAGGATATAAATGTACTGATTGCAAATCGGAAATCTTGGCAGCCATTCTCCGGCAGAGTAGGTATGGGGCTAGATACCAAGTAACAGTGTCTACCTCAGAACTGAAAAGGATCTTATGAATCTGCTAACCTTTCATTTCACAGAAAGGAAAACTGGGGTTCCATCATGGGAAGGGATTTGGCTACAGTTCAAGAGTCTGTTACATAGAACTTCGACTTTAAACAATACAGAGTTGCCCACACAATGCAGCCACAAGGAGAGGCATTAAATGGAAAAATGGGTGGATGGCTTGGCAATGAGATTTTAATTTATCAAATAACCAACCTGGACTGTCTTCTCTCAGCCCACCATGAGATGGCTTGACTGTCAGCTAGTGTCTTCTGATTTCTGTGAAGCCATACAACCACATATGTTTTTAATTTAAAAAAAAATGGCTTCCTCCAGCCGCCTCCCCGGCGAGTCCCTCTGGCCCACTCCCCTGGGCTCTCCAAGGCTCTCAAGCTCCCAGTTTCCTGGCAGCACTGTGTGTGGACCTGGCTGTTGACTTCATGGGCACCTGTGAAAAGCAGCTCACCAGGTCCCGTTCATGTGGAGCCATGAACCGCCAACTTGTACCAACCCTGAACAGCCTCGCTATTGAACCCCTACGGCACCAGCGCTTCTTCAGGGGCAGATGAAAATGCCCCAAATCTACCCACCCAGGGGAGGCCTGGAGTTGCAGCGATGCTATACGACAGCCCAGCGCTACCCCCTAGAAAAGTATGCAAGACCGACTCTTTGCCGAAGCAGACCGCCTGCCCTATCTCTCTCCCACAGAGGGTTGGCACTCCAAGGACCCTGAAGAGTCGGCTTCAACCCACACGGTGGTCCTGCAAGAGAAAAGACCCAGTGACGTGTTTCTGTAAAGATGACAGCCAAGAAAACCCTATCAGACAATTCTTCTCTGTCACAGGGGAGAATCAATCCAACAACCACCTGGGCCTCCCACTCAGCCCTTTGACAGTCGGCATTTCTACCAATCCTCAAAACCGTTCTGAGAGGCCAACATTAGTGTGTCCACATTAAGATGAGAAACTGAGGCCCAGTGAAGCTAGAACATGTGCCTGGGGTTACGAAACCAAGGTGGAGCCAAGGCAGGCCTTGCACCCAGATGATCCAGCAGCATCTGTGGCTATGCTTGAACTCAAACAGGTGTTGTCTATAGGATGGAATACTACGAAAAAACACTATGAAACTCCTCACAATGTGGAAGGAGCTGGAAAACATTGTGCTGAGGGAAGTTAATCAATCACAAAAGGGCAAGTTCTTAAGGAGTCTACTGCTCCAAGAACAAGCAGAGGAATGGGCTCAGGCCTTGTAGGGCATCCAGTCTGCTGACTGGGGGCTGGCAGTTAGTCAGACAGCCTAGTAGAAAGCCTGACTGGGGCCAATGAGCCATCTACCCTCGATTGTGGGTAAAGATTTTGAAGTTCACTTGGCTGGACAATGCCTCCCTTCAGCGGGGATGAGATGGTCAAGGGAGGGAAAGGAGGTGTTGTCTACTGAGTTGCTGTCAAACTAAACTATGATGAGGTCCCCCTGGACAGGCCCTACCAGAGGGATGAGAGGTACTGCAGGGGAAAACAACG
>PVJH01046837.1:0-11631 GCA_004026705.1 Nesogale talazaci
CTAACAGGCTTCTAAGGGCTGATATTTGGGAAGCTGATTGCCTGGCCATTCTTCAGAGGTGCCTTGGTGTGGACTTGATCCTCCAAGCTTTAACTTAGTACCTGAATGATGACTATCACCCTGAGTGGTTGTCATCAAGGGAGAGATGCCTATTAATCACCTCAAAGTGAGATGCAGAGAGCTAGACTTCCAGGCCTGGGGCCCAGGGGAAAGTCAGGAATACAGATACAGAGATTGTAGGAAAGGCAAGCAGACAAGTGAACAGATGAGATAGGGGAGGGTTCTCAGATGCAAGGGGAGCAGGAGTGCAGGTGGGGGGCACCACATCCCCACCCAAACAGATCATTGCAGACCATCCTGAATCCCAGTGGGGAAACAGCAATGTGTATTGTTTGAGCTACACAAAAACACCATCCTCAAGCTGCTCCCAGCCCAAAGCAGGAAGTCATTCTCTGTCTTGAAGCAGCTAGGAGGTACATGTGGGAGTAACAGAGGTGTAGGAAGCGGCCTCAGAGGGACAGAAGTGATGGTCATCACGTGAGGCCCAGGACAATGGCCAATGGCTTCCTGAAGAAAGAAGGCTGAGTGGCAGGTTGACAGGCCTTGAGCAGAAGGCACAGGGCTGTGTTTAGAGGAAGACGGAGCATGCTTATATGCTCCAGAGATACCCAGAAGTACAGAGGAAGCTTGCAAAATGAGCACGGAGAGCAAGGTTGGAGTAGTGTCTTGGTTTGCCAGGTTGCTGGAATGGTACTACGTGCTCTGAGGAGGTGATGTCCACAAATGCCCATGTGTTTGCCTGCAGTTCTGCCAGCACGGGGTCCACACCCAGACCCAGACCCTGTGGACTCCATCCGGTGAGGGGTGGCGTGGGGTATCCTGGCCCTTCCTGGCTTGTAGGAGATGCTTCCACGGTGTCTGTGGACCTCTGTGTGTCCATGCCTCCATTCTAGATGACTCTTTCTATTTCAGAGGAGACAAGATCTAGAGTGCCCCTGCCCAGGGGTGACCTCACCAGCACAACAAGGAGAACTCCATGTCCCAAAAGGATTACATTCACAGGTCTAGGCTTAGGATTCCAATAATTCAGGACGCAATTCAGCCTGGAACAGGGGCTGGTTGAAGAGAAGGCTATCTGCTGAGTGGAAGAGTTTGGACTGCTCCCTCACAATGGTTGCCCTTCTCCAGAGAAGAGCGAGAAGGCCCTGAGGAAAGGGAAAGGCAGTCCCCACTGGCCTCTGCCCTGCAGCTGCCCGGGACCCTGCTCTCTCACAGAGAGAAGTCCCTATTACCCCCGGCCAGGTCAGCGAGCAAGTCTCCATGAGTATTTCCAGTCAGTTCCAGAGGAGGTGAGGCTCTCTTGTGGGGTATCTGCAGGCAGTCAAAAGCCAGAACAGTTCCAGAAGTCAGTGGAGTCAGCTAGTCATTCTTGGGTCAGGACTCATCCTCTCGTGGTACTGTGGTCGGGCCTCATGCTGGCCAACACAGTCTCAGTCCTGGGCCACAGAACTCACTGGCTCCCACCAAGTAGATGTCGATGCTGACTCAAAGCTTCCCTATGGGACAGGGTAGAACCTCCCCGGTGAGGTTCTGAGACTAACTCTGTAGGGGACTAGCAAATCCCATCTTTCTCCCACTTAGCCAGAGGGAAGCATGTAGAGCTAGGTGGTGAGCATGATTCGAGGTGCCCCTGACATTGAAGAGACAATAGACTGAAGGCTGCGAGAACAGTTAGTAGGGCTTCACAGGGAGGAAGAAGAGGGGTGGGAAGACATTCAAGAAGAAGCACAACTTGACAAGAGGTCCCAAAGTGATAAACGTGCATCCTCTCTGACCAATATTCTCCCTTCAGGGAGGAAGATGGAGAGAAGCTCACAGTGTCTCTGGGAGGGGGGCACTCAAGCATTGTTCCCAACAGAAGATGCTGGGCCAGAACATGCCAATCCATCAATAGGAAGCAAGTTAAATACAACGCCATCCATCCACACTGTGCTCTGCTCTCCCGTGATTAAAAAGGATGATGTATATCTGTGTTCATTGGCGTGGAAGGAACGCCACAATTTATTATTGAGTAAAAAAGGCAGCTATGAAATGGCATTTATCATATGACCTCATTTTTCAAAATTATATACTTAAAGCACCATTCATGGATGTGCAGCTAGGGAGGCCCTTGGAATTATGCTCATCTCACTGTCCATGGTCTCCTCTCTGGTATGGTCTCTTGATTTGTGGTTGTCTATTTGTTTGGGGAGGGAGGGGATTCTCATTGTAATCTCTGGGTGGCATGCCATTTCCATTTCTGCTCTGAGTTTCTAAGATCTTACTAAAAGGGTGTGGGTGGGTGGGTGTGTTCGGGTGTGTGTGTGTGTGTGTGTGTGTGTGAAGATCATGCCAGTTTTCTAAAGTGATATGTGCCATGGTAAACTTGACCCCAGGTCTAGGGTATGCGCACAGGTGTGAACTGGAGCCAAGCTAACCCTCTGCATCAACATTTGGTGTTTGAGACTCTGTGCAGCAGGGGAGGGCGGTAGCTGATGGAGTGTGATCCATGGACCCATGATCCTCTTCCTTCTTCCAGGGTTTTCCTGAGAGCTATCAACAAGTTTGCAGAGACCATGAACCAGAAGTTTCTGGAAAACACAAACTTTGAGTTCCAGGTGAGTCCTGGGCTCCAGGGATGGGTGCGCCTTCATAGTGCACCCAGGGCACACCAGTGTCTCTGGATTGTAGGGATGGCATGGGTGGGAGAGGGGAGGACTCTGAGCCCTGGCCAATCATTAACCGAGCATCAAAGAAGCCCTGCTGATCCCGTGGGCTAGCTTGCCCTCATCTGCCAGCCCCAAACTGGTGTTTCCTTGACCCACCAGACCCTTCCAGGGACAAAGATGAGTCAGCCTGCCTCCATAGAAATGGCAGCCGAGGGAGCCCTGTGGGGCAGTTCTGCTCCACCCTGTAGTGTCTCTGACTCATTCTCAATGTGCCTGCCATGTGTGACTTTTGGTTCTGCTGGGCAGCACAGGCATATGTGACCTCTGGATGGATCTTTTGCTATAGAGGAAAGTAGGTCTTAATCGATTGCCAGAGGAGGTGCCACCCTTTAAAAATGCATCACATCTTCTAATGTTTGTAGGCCCTGGAGCTGAGAAAGTCAGCCACTCTTGGATACTGAAGAGCGCTTTATAGTAAAGTCTTGCAGTGCCGCTGCTGTGGGACTCCCTCACACATCCCCACCTCCTGCAAAGTGCTCAGCCAGAGGGGAGACTCCCCTACCTCCACCTCAGTTGCCATCAAGTCATTAACCAATTGATGGCAAGCCCATGGGTGTCCTGGTAGAATTGTGCTCTCCGGGACTTTCAGAGACTAGTTTTCAGAAGTGGATCCTTCCTGGGCCTTTCTCAGGAAGGTATTTCTAGGAATACATGAGCTTCTGACCTTCCAGTTAGCAAGGCACTCTCTAATCACCTCTGCTCCTCTGTGTGATGAAGACGCTTATAAATATGCCCATGGAATATACAGAGTGACACATCTGGACCAAGTACAAAATGAAGAAGAGCTGACTCCCCAAACCCGGCAGCAAAATCTGGGTGGCTGCCACTAGCTGGAGATGGGAGTGAGAAAGCCCCTAAAGGGCCCTTCCAGGTGAATCTCAGGTCCCCAGGGTCTCAGAAGGGCAGAAGGGCAGGAGTCAGAGTCTCTGAGACCAGTGATCCAAGGACCTGGTGCTGCTGGTCTCCTGGTCTGAGTTGCTAGTTTCTTCCTGGGGCTTAGATAATGGCCAGGCCTCATGTGACTCCTCTGTAAATTTCTGACCACATCTGTCCTTTCTACTTCATAGCAGCCTTTCCAGAATGTGATGTGGCAAGGAGTTTTCTGAGGCAGTTCTTGTGCAAGGACCCATTGATCTCATCTCCATTAAGGAGACCTCCTTACTCCTCTCAGCATTTCCCACAAACCAACCCCCCCCCCCTCCCTTGCCACAGTCAGATGTATCCCATTGACCCTGCTGTAGTCTCTTCATAAGGAGACCTGGGGTGAAGTGGGCTAAGCAGTGACCTGTCACTCAATAGCGTGGCGGTTGGAACCTATAAACCTACAAACTACAGGAGGGAAATGAGGTTGTCTGCACCCATGAAGATGGAAAGTCATGGAGAGCCACGAAGCACTTCTGCAGGGTTGCGATGCTTAAGTCTTTGCATTGCGTCAAACACTGTGTGAAAGGACCTTCCTTACTGGTCCACACGGATGCTTTCTAGCACGGTGTCAGTTTGGCAAGCGCATGGGCATGTACTCACTGGAACATTGGCACATGGGAGGTCTCTTAGGGGAGGTGCTGTCTGGGCTGAGGCCTGAGAGACCCCCTGTCAGAGAGGACCCGTCTTCAGACATTGGGTGACTATCTCTGAGTGAGATCCTCTCACTCTGCCTCATGGGCACATTAAACACCTGTACTATTGCCCTGCAGAAGATAAAAGGGTGAGCGCTGTGTGCTGGCCTCTGGTCTCATAAGGGCAATTTATGGGTATCATCGCTTTCACTCTTTCCAAATGCCCTGCAAGTTGACTGTGGGTCCCACTACTGTGATTATTCCTAGAAGTCCTTGGTGCAAATGACCAATGCCCTGGGAAGTCTGAATCCACGCAGAAACACTTGGGGAGAAACTTCTGGCTCTTTGCTTCTGAGAAAGCCAAGCATGGAACACTCTGGGGCACAACTCGACCTGATACACAAGGGGTCATCGCCTTGACAGAGACAGGGGTTTTTGTTTTGTTTTTTCAATCACTATCACAATTCTCTCCTCTGTGTTTAGGATGTAGGAGCTTAGACTCAGAGGCATTGAGTGGGTAACCTGGACTCCCACAGCCTGCCATTGCAGAGTCGTGATGCGTGCCCAGGGCGGCTGTAGGCAAAGTCTGGCGCCCAGTTAAGATCACACGCTCCTGCCCTGGGCTGAGTTGTGGGGCCAGCTCTGGGTTCCAGTTTTTCCCAAATTCTAAATCCTTGATGTGTGGGATAGGGGTCAAGCAAAAGCAGGTCTGGCACTGGGCTGTTCAGTTAGGGAAACTGTTTGATTCCTTTCCTAGCGTGGCCCAGAAGCCTACAGATGCCGGTGACAGGCATGCTGGGGGAAGATAACAAGGTCATTGCATTCTGGACAGTCTCCTTAGGACATGCCGAGTAGCCAGCAGCAAGGGGCGTGCGGCCCTAAACTGGTTGGTTCATGGCTTTGTGTGGGCGTCCACAATGGCAACCCAGGACCTGCTTTTCCCTCCACGGTCTTTGGGGGGGCACTTGGCAAGCAAAACTGCTCCAACCCTTCCCACCATTCCCGTCAGCTCCAGTCTGTTTTCCGGGAAGGAACTCCACCCCGCAGCTGAGAGCAGGCGTCTGAGCTTCCTGGGGCCTTATGTCACCCAGATCTGCAACCTCAGGAGGACACCTTCACTGCCTTATGTGGCGGTCTCCTTACTGTGAAATTAGGGAGTCCTGATTTAACGAGCGGTCCTCCCTCCTCGCATTGTGGAACGAGTGATTGAATGCAGGATGTAGACCAAGCACATCGAACAATGTCAAGGGCTCAGTCGTCTTTCGGTACATTCGAGCCCTGGCTGGAGTAGTCATAATTACCGTTGTTGTTATTGTTCTCACCATCAGGGCCCCCGCATGTACCAGGGCCGGGGACCTCCACATCCGCCTCAGGAAGACACGGCAGTTAGGAGGTATCATTTTCTGGCACCACAGCAGTGCCTGGGGCTGTCACGCCCACAAGGCTCTGTAACCTGGGACAGTGGCCAGGGAGACAAGACAAAAAACAAAACAAAACAAAAGTCTACTTTTTTCTCACGTGGCTTCCACGGATATTTATTTAAAAGCACCTCAGTCCAGGATCATTTGTCAGTCTTCTCTGTGCTCTCCTACCTCCCCCCAGCCCTGCGTGCTGACGGATTGGTTCTCTGGGCCTGGCCTGGAACACGTTTTGCTTGCTTCTTACAGCCTCATTAATTATGCATTTCATATCAGTTGGAAGACTATCCATCACCAGGCGCCCCTGGCCTTGGCAGCTGCTGTCCAGAGGAGGGGTGGCGGCCACGCGATGACCCCCGCCTATCGTTTCTGTTTCAAGGGCGGCTTTGTGCTTCAGGGGCCAGAAAGCAAACAGCTCTGTGAGAGCCAGTGCGTGGGTGGCCAGACCTGGGAAGGACGACAATGGTGTTTTTGGCCTGGGGTGGGCATGATTTGCATCCCCGTGTCCTGCGCAGGATGCCGGGCTTCGATGCTTGGCTGCCATTTGTGTGGCCAGAGAAGGAGAGAGGACTGGCTTCTCAGGTTGGCAAAGATCTGTGTTGACTAGTAATTCTTGCAAACCCAGGCGATGAAGACAGGGTGTGAGGAATTTGGAAGCGAAGGAGAGAACACTGCCCTAGTCCTCGGGGCCTCGGGGGCTCGATGTTCTGCTGCGTGGGTTGGGCTTGGAGAGTCCCTTCCAACTCTGTAGGACAGAATAGAACCACCCCATCGGGTTTCCCAGGGGATGTAATCTTTATAGAAGGAGCCCTGTGAACTGCCAGGTCAGCTGTTCAAAGGCACCAGTCACGCAACAGGACAAAGATGAGACTTTCGTCTTCTGTAAAGAGTTACTGTTTTGGAGACCCACGGGGGCTGCTCTCCTGTGTCCTGAGAATCGCTCAGCGTCAGAACCGACTTGCTGGCTTCATGATCCTCCCGGATGAAGACACTGAGGTTCATGGAGAGAGATAAGTGGCCCAGGACAGAGGAGCCGGTGACTGGACCCAGAACCTGGAAAGGCAGCCCGATAGATGTACCAGAACACAGACAACAGCCACAAACACACAACAGCACATCCTGCATAGACTCTGAGACTTAGCAATTCCAGCTCTAGGAATGTAGACTGGAAATACAGTCTCTCATGCATAAAGATGGATAAACAGAAATGTTGATTATAGAACTGTTGGTAGAGGGAGAAAAAAAATAGCTGGAGTCAAGCTAAATAGGGAATTGGTTAAAATTAAAGTGTGTACCATGCAGTAATAAAAGAGAATCGAGCATATGCTAATGGGGAGTCTGTATATGCTAATAAAGAAACATTTGCAAGACAGGTTGGTGAGAGAAACCAGCGCGTACAGTGGAGGATTTCTAAAAAGCTGTCTATACATACATTTGTTTGTGCATAAAATAATTTTCTAGAATGATATCCAAGAAATTGTTAACAGTATTATCTTCTAGGGAATTAGATTAGGACTGAAGGTAGGAAGGAAAATAACTTTTTAAATGATAGAATCTTTTCACCATTTAATTTTTTTTAACTTGTGGTTTGCTTTCATAAGTTATTTGAAAGAAAATTAAAAACAAGTAAATCCTCATAACTTTCCTGGACCTCTCTGTTAGCAAATGTGAATAAGGAAATTGGACCGAATGACTCCTAAATCCGTTCCAGTTCTAACTAGTATATCCTAAGATTTCAAAATAGAAAGTCCCTCACCAGAAACCACCCCAACTCTTCCCCAGGAAAAGAGACCTGTGTACCTGTGTGTGTATGTTAGATATATGTTAAAATCAGTTGCCATTTTAGCATTCTCTCCAAATAAGGATCGGTGCTGCTATTGTTGCTGAGTATTGCAGGCTCAGTCGTGCCCCGGAGTGACAGGTAGATCCGCTTCAGAGGACTCCCTAGGGCTCACCGTGTCAGAGCAGCTCTGGACCTTTCTCCCAGGAGGGTCCTACCCACTGGCCTTTTGGCTAATAACCCTGCATTTAACAGTTGCCCCTTGAAGGCTTAATGATATGGTTCAACCATCATCACTATCCATTTTCAACCTCTCCATCACCTTTAATAGACACTCAGTGTCCCATAGGTAGTGTGGCAGTCATGTGCTTATGTTAATCTCATGATTGAGACGTAGGGGTGGAGTCTAGGCTGTTAATCTGCAGATAGCCATTGAATAGCCAATGAGGCCTCCGTGTGGGCATGGCTTTCTCCTGAGACTTCTAGGAAATCTCGTGATATTTCTCTCATGGAGATGAGAAGCTATCTCCCCAGTTGTTGGGAGTTGGTCTCCAAGATGATGGATTACAGACAAGACAAGATGGTAGTGTGTGAGGAGCTGAAGGAATCGGAGGAGAAGCCACACGGCCTTACCCTGATGGAGCCAGACCTCTGAAGCTGGTGAAGCCACGTGGAGACCTCTGCCAGCACTGAGTAGCCTTTATCACCACTGGATGCTGTTGATGGACCCTGAGCCCTGGAAGCGAGGAGCCATGGGGAGACCCCTGCCAGTGCCGGGATTCTGCACCCACTGACCTGTGACTTCATGAGTCGGAAAGAGACACTATAGACTGATATCAGGCATATGGGCTAATATCGGACTTATGACTTTGGACTGGACTATGTTGGGATGCTTTCTTAATATCCCACTCCTCTTGTATATAAACCGTACCCTTACATTGTGTGTCCATGAATTTGTTTCTCTAGTTTACCTGGACTAACAGAGGTAGTGGGCCCGTCTTTCCCCTCTCCCTCCCTTCCACTTTCCAAATCCCAAACCCAGCTTGCTTCCAAGGAGTCCATTGGACTCATAGCAACCCAGTAGGACAGGGTAAAGCTGCCTCACCTCTGTGACTCTCCAAGGATGTGGATCTCTAAGGGAGCAGAGAGCTTCAACTTTCTCTCTGGGAGCTGTGGTATAGTTCTACTCGTGACCTCGAAGTTAGCAGCCCAGCAAGTTTAACCCCCTACACCACCAGGATTTCATCTTCCCACCTTGTAACCACTAAGAACCTTTGGTTGCTATACACTTTCCTGTCCTAGATGCTTCATAAGCCCAAACCTCATGGCTTCCTTTAGCAAGGTGAGCTAGGCACTTAGGAATGAAGGAACAATCTGGAACCTTTTGAAATATCAACTGGAGAAGTCCCTAGCATTGCATCAAACAATACTTTCTGGAGCCCAGCTATTCCCGAGCTCTGGTACTAAATGTGGCATTAGGAACACATATGCCTGGAAGGAAGGATCCTTGCCTTTGTAGGAATTTTGCTTGGAAAGGATGGGCGTAGGGTTACTGTACAGCCAGTAGAAACCTCATCATTGCTGTTTATTGAGCGTGCCATGTCTAGTGATAGATACCACACTGTGGTGCTTGCATTATTTCATCCAGCACTGAATACAGCTCATTGTGGAAAAATGCCACTTATTTTCTCCATTTTATAGTTGAAGAAAAAGAGGCTCAGAAAATCAAGTAGCTAGTCACAAATGACTGAGCTCTCAAGTGGTACACCTGCCATTCAAGCCCCGCTCTGTAAAAGCTTGGGCTCCACATCTCTGAACTATACCATCGTGGAGCAGTGAATGGAGTGCAAGGCCAGTTGTAGACCCGTGGACCAAACACATAGTTCTACTGAAATCAGGAACATATTGAGAAGACCCGACATCTCCTAGAGTCTGTGAACGAAGTGAGTATGGAACTGAGCCTTGGTAAAAGAACAGGAAGATGCAAAAAAAAAAAAAAAAAACTCCAACAAAACAAAACAATAAAAAAGAAGAAGAAGTAAGATGCTTCAGGTGTGAGAATCACTGTTAGTAAAGGCCATGGCACCAACACATTCATGTAGCCTCTGAGCAGACAGTTGGTGGAAGGAGAAAACACTGGTGTCTAAGGAGATTATATGAGGTCTTAAAAGACAAGCTACTATGTTTGGTATTGATCGTGTGGTAACAAGACTCAGCAAGGGTTCGAGGCAGGGCCATCACACGTGTCCAGGAGTGTCTAGTTGTGACCACTGCTCAGCTCTCAGAGCATGGCACAGAACCAATGGCCTTGACAACTTCCTCTGCTAGCTGAAAGCCACCCTGCTCTGGCCCCAGTCACAGAAATGGGAGGGACTTGAGAAAATGTCAGTGAGGGATATGGATTTCAGAGCCACTCAGAGGAGGCACAGTAATGGCCTCAGAGTCCACACAGACTGGAAGGAGTCAAAGAAGAACTCAAGGGACCTGGAAGCCTTCATTTACCCGAAGACATTTACATAAATGTTCCATCCATCTTGCTCATAATAGCCCACACATGAACGCAACCACCATGTCCAACCACTGCTAAGGGGATAAAGGAAAGATGACACATCCAAGAGTGGGGTATGAAGTGTTGCAGATGCTACGATGTGGGTGGCCCTTGAAAAGAAGACATGAATTAAGTCAAGGGAGCCAGGCACAACAGGCTCACACATTGTAGGATTCCCTAAACAAGGGGCCTTAAAAACATTTGTGAAAAAAAAATGGTATTCAGAGATGATGGGATTTGACTATTACCTTTTTGAAGTTCCTCTATATGTGAGCTGCCCAGAATAGTTCAAGAAGGCAGATAGAGAGAGGTGTGAAGTGCTGTTACCCATGCGGGCAGGGTTTTCAGTGGGGAGGGGAGGCGGGAAAATGTTCTGGAATTAAATAGTGATCATTAGATTAACTTTATGAGTATTCTACGAATGGGTGAATTTAATGATAGATGAAGTATATCTCAACTAATTGCAAACAAATTGGGACTTAGGGGGTGACATGGGGAGCACTTTGTGAAAGAACAGAGTCAGGCAGGCTACAAGACTGGTAAGAGGCGCAATTACACTGCATGTTCTCAAATGTGTCAGGGGTGAGGATGGGGATGGGGGCGACTTCCCGAATTATTATCAGTCTTAATAGGAATTTACCTTACTTTATCCAGTACCTGTCTCAAATTAGTGCTCTAATTTGTCCTATGAAACCCCCTAAAAGAAAATGTTCACCTTAGCAACCATCCTTTCTATGTATTGTGACCATGGTCTTCACCCCACACAGCATTGTGGCGTCACACCCGGGGCTTGAATGAAAGAAAGCATTGGGCGTGAATGCAATCATTTCAGTTTCGGGCAGCTGAGGTCCTGTGATGTTTCTGAGGTGCCCAGAGAGTAATGTGATCATGATGCCCACAGAGAGGTAGCTGCAATGGACAGTAGATCTGAGTGTGTACTAAGATGAGGTTACTAGGGAAACCAAAGGCCTGCAGTTTGATTTAGAGGGTTATGAAGAGATTTAGGAGAGCTTGGAGGAAGACCATTGTGGTCACTGTGTGGAAGGTGACCGACTGTAGAGGGTTATGAAGCAGAGATGACCTTACTGTCTCCAGGTAGGGGCTGAGTCCCCTAGAACTAGGGGGCTAAAGTTTCAAGCGGAGAAAGCATGTTCCCTCAACAGATTATAAGTTGCACAAGGACAGTCATTTTTGTCTGGGCAGACACCATCTGACCCCCAACCTGGACAATACCTGGCATGTAGAAGACGTTCAAGGAATGCACAGTAAATGTTTGCTCAGAGACTGACACTGGTGTGTTGGAAAGCTGGAACTTTAATGAAAAGTTCTGAGTCTACATCCTAGTGTGGCTGTCGATACAAGCTGAGTACACATCCACAAAAGACTGAACTCTGAGCGTCAGTCTCCTCATCTGCAACATGGGTGTGGAATGAGAATTCTAAATGTGACAGGTAAAAGGAGGCAGTGTGTGGGAAGTGCCTGCCCTATGGGAGCCGTGGGGTGCTCGCTCTTCTTTTTCATGAATGTAGCTATCTCAGACCCACTGGAGAGTAGCCGACTG
>PVJH01046838.1:0-11625 GCA_004026705.1 Nesogale talazaci
CAAGGTGGGGCTTCAGAAGGCCTCTTGGGAAGTGATAATTGCAAGGGCAGAGATGTGGATGTACCGCTCTCTGAGGTGGAGGGAGAGCAAATACAAGGGAGACCATTGTGGTTGAAGAGGAGGGCAGCTAGAGAGAAAGATGAGCCCAGGGAAGTGCCTAGGGTTACCTCACACAGGGACATTTGGCCACTCATTAAGGACTTTTCCTGAGTGAGGGGTCATGGCCAGCTGCTGCTGAGTTACTTCTGACTGAGCAACCTTGTGTGTTAGAGTAGGTTTTCAGTGGTGGTTTTCCAGAAGTAGATTGCCAGATCTTTTTTTTTTTTTTTTTTTGGAGGCACCCCTGTAGACTTGAACTGCTAACTTTAGGTGTGCAGTCACGGAATTCCTTCCACCTGGATTTTAAGAATGCCTCACTGCTGCTCGGGTAAATAGACACAATGAAGACACAAAGGAGGGAAGGGGAGATTCGTTTGAAGTTTGTACAGAGAGAGAGCTGGCTCAGAGGTGAGGTGGTGGTCGCTGCCACCAGGGTGGTAACAGGAGATACTAAGAAGTAGTAGACAACTGCTGTGTGTTTCTTGAAAGTGAAACCAGCCAGATTTCCTGTCAGAATGGAGATGACAAGTCAGAGAAAGAAAGGGGTCAGGGATGGTCCCAAGCTATTAGACCCAAGGAATTGGAAGATGAGATAGCCTTTTACTGAGGTGGGCAAGAAGGTCAGAGAAGCAGGTGTGGGGATAGAGTAGAATATTAGGAAATTAATTGGGATATGTTTGTTAGAGTTGGAATAGTTAGATAAACGAGAAGAGATTTAGGTTTGGAAAATATGTACCTTAAGCAGTCATCAGCCTGTAGATGAATATTTAAAGCCAAGTTCTTGACAGAACAAGTTAGTCAACAGAGTGAGTGAAGGAAAGGAAGACCAGCAATCCCAGATTCTTAAGCAGAGACCATCGTGTTTAAGAGATTGGAGGGATTAGGACGGAAAGAGCAGAAGATTCTAGCATTTAGGAATAAAGTCAAGCAAATGTGCGTCCTGAAAGCCAAGTGAAGAAGGGGTTCACAAACTAGTCATCCCACCCAGGAATCCGTGGGTTGTGGAGTGATGTCCAAGAGACTGTCTCCCGTAGTTTGCCTCTTTGGACCTCTCTACACAATCACCCAGCTCAGTGAGCCTTGGTCATGCTGGAGGGATTTCATGAAACGTAATGTCTGTTCTTAGATACAGAAATGACAGATACTGACGTGTGGAGAAGTGACTGGCAGATTTTTGAGCGTTCTGTCAAGATGTCTTGATGGTGCGGGTTGGGCTAAGGGCTGCTAACCACCAAGTCAGCAGTTCAGAACCAGCAGCCACTCCATGGGACAAAGGAGACTTTCTACTCCTGTAACCAGCTACATCAGGGCAGGTCTGCCTGCGCCCTTACAAGATCGCTATGAAGCAGAATCAACTGGAGGGCATGGAGCTTGATTTTGCTTTTGTTATCAAGATCATTTTAATACACTGATAGCAAAAGAGCTTGATATAAAAGCATTGAATTTATCTTACTAGGTATGGTGATCAAACCGCCTTTTGAACCTTAAAACTCTATTCCTTTACCCTCACCGGTTTCGCTGTGGAATGTAGACTCAACATCATACCCAAAACACCCTTCTGCAGTTTATTTGTGACCTTGATGTCATTCAAAAGGGTCTGGAAACAAACCCCAGAAGTGTGACAGAGCGTCTGAACCCATGAAAATGACCCAGGAGAAAAAGTGACTTTCTCAGACCTTTTAAAAAGACCTCTTAAATATTAAATAGGAAGCTGGAGGCTTCTGAAAATGCAAAAGAGTTTTAACAATATATTCAGAGAACTGTTCAGCAGATACTAGAAATGGTACAATTAGAGAACACTCAGGTGTATCTTAATGAAAATAAAAGACACATCTGCAATACCCTTCCATCAAAGTCCTTGTGAAATTCTTTCTTGGCATATCACTTCTTAAACTCTGAGATGTTCTTGTTTTCTTTAACTTTAGGAAGATCCTGCCTTGGTTCGTTGGACCTATGCTAGATCAGCAAATATCTACCCCAATTTCCGGCCGACTCCCAAGAACTCACTCATAGGAGTTGTGTTTGGCATTGCACCCCTGGTGTTCTGGTATTATGTTTTCAAAGCTGACAGAGTAAGTACTAGCGGGGAAAGGTCCCTTCACTCCTGCAGCTCTTTCTCGCTGTTAGCCACCACGGACTTCCTTCCCTTGCTCTTTCTCTTCTTACCATTGTCCCCAGTCAGCCAGAGCTAAAGCAAAACAGCTTTTCAGTTACATGTTTAGACATTGGACGGGGGGTGGGGGTGGGGGAGAAATGAATTTGACAACTTTTCATTTCTGTTTTTCACAGTTGTACATGGATTGTGCCCAATTGTATTGATTTTTTTTTTAATTCACTCTCCTCCCCCGTCTCCCTTTTCTTCCCCTTCTTTTTATTCAGGACAAGAGAGAAAAACTTATCCAGGAAGGAAAATTCGATCGACCATTTAACATTTCGTATTAAGTTTGGTGATAATGACTGTATTCTTGCTTAAATAAATCTCCTGTTAACCATTAAGTCAGTTTCTCTTTCTTAATACAACCTTAATTCAGCAATCGTTTTCTGGATCTTCCAGAATTCCAGTTTTCTAAGAGCTCACAATTTAATAAATCGACTCATGCTTCTTTATTTATAATCAGTGATTCCACTACTGAGTGCTTGCACTGTGACCAGCAATGTGCAGAAAACACACAGGCCAGTAAGACACTGCCTCCCTGTGCATAAAGCCTTTGGTGGCATAGTGGGTTACCCTTGAGCAACTAACTGCAAGATCAGCAGTTTTAAACCACTCCAAGAGGTACAGAAGGCTTTCTCAGAAACTGAGAGACTGTTCTAGACGGTCTCATGGGCTCAGCCCCGCGGTAGTCCCAGTACAACAATAATACAGAGCTGGTTGCTGTGGACAAATTTCAGACTGCAAGTGGGGTTTTCAGTGGTGAATTTTCCCGCGTGAATTGCCAGGCTTTTCTTGCAAGACACCTTTGAATGGACTCAGCCTCCAACCTGTCATTTAGCAGCCATGCACGTGAACTGTTTGGACCAGCCAGGGACTCCACAGAATGCAGTGGTGAGTCCGAGAAGTGCTGTAGGCCAGCTGCTGAGGAAGTAAGCACTTCTGGATGAGGAATGCCGGGAGCACAGGCTGGCACGGGGTGGAAGAGGGACATGGAAGGGCAAGGTGTATCACAGCAGTTCTCAATCTGTGGGTCCACAACCCTTTGGGGGTCGAATGACCCTTTCACACGGTCACCTGATTCCTAACAGTAGCAAAATGACAGTTATGAAGGAACCACGCAAATAATTTTATGGTTGGGGATCACCACAACACGAACTATATTAAAGAGTCAGCATTAGGAAGGTGGAGAACCACTGACATTCTGGGTTTGTCTGAAGGGCAGGGGCCTGGTGAACAGGTGTGAAATGGTTAGGTGAGTGGGTTCTGGAGTCTGCTCTGCATTGGAATTCTAGCTGGGAATACCAGGTCTCTTCATCTCCACTTTACAGAGAGAAACGTGCTTAACTCCCTCAGAAGTGACAGAGATTAAAATGGAGTAATGTCCTTTGTTGATTAAAGCTACCCAAATGTTTGTAGCTTTTAGGAGGACCAGTCTTTGCTCCGGTGGAGCCCCTGCTGGAATTGAATGTCCGTCCCAGTGGGCTGCAGTCCTGCGCACAACCACTACGCCACCGGGGCTCAGCCATGTTTGTAGCGTTTAACAAATTGTGCAACGCTCATCATTTCAGAGCAGCCCCTGGAAAAGGACTTCATTCTTGGTAAAGTCGTGGGGCAGCAACAAAGAGGAATCCCACCGACGAGATGGTCCGAGCTCAATGGGTTCAAGCATAAGAAGGTTGTGAGCGGGCACGGGGCCAAGCAGGTCTTACTCTGCTGTGCGTGAGGCCCCCGCCATGGGTCAGACCGAATGGACGGCACTAACGAGCGCCATCCCGTATATGGATTTCCTTCTTGGTACCGCGCCAGTCAGCTCCAGAATGAAGGGCACAACAGCATGCTCTGTGAAGCTCTGATATGTGCATGTTCCTTTTTGATTTGAAAGTATTTTCGCAACTCCTCTCTCACGTGGTCGTTGTCATAGGTTGGAGGTTACTTCAAAATGCACAGTGTGAGAGGCTTGTAGGCAGGTAATCTATTACAAAGTGATGGGGAAGAAGTGGGGCATGGGAAGAGGGAACTAAGACCAGAGAGAAAGCCAACTCAGTGGGTGCAATTATTGGCTTGCCTCTACGGTCGTGGGCTCCATTCTGCAGGGTACTTACTAGGGAGCCCTGTACAGCGACAGAATTTCCTTCATCTGTGGCCCCCTTTCCCCGTCAGTCAAGTTAGGACCCTAACTTGGTTCGAGGGTAGTAACTCTGCTATCTCAAAATGGGCAGTTGCTGGAAGGAAGCTGTTGATATCCAGCAGGTTCCCTCTGCATCTATCCCCTCAGGGCTGCCCCGACCATTGCAGTGAAAGGGGTGGACCAAAAGAAGGTCCAACAGGACACAGGCTAGTCTCACTTCCTCCTCCATTCCTTGCACCACTTGGAGCTGCTTGTTCACACAGGAAGTCAGTCTGTTACGTGACCTTCAAGCTGGTGGCCAGCCACGCTCTCCAAGAAATCGCGGAAGGATTCGTGGATCCGGCTGCAAGTCGTACTGTCACATCTGATCCAAAGACCCTAACTCAGCATTAACTCCATGAAGCTTTCTAGATGGCCCTCTTGACTCTTGCCTCCACTTCTGAGCTCCATGCCCCTATCTGCCTCTCATTTCAGCGGGTCAAGCTTGCTTGTCTGATGCGGTCGTCACCGTGTCTCTGCTGGCAGATGTCAGAACTTGTGTCTCACTACCTCCGGCAGACCTTTACTTATTGACGCTTATCACCAGACGTGATAGTCAACCTCCGGGGTTCAGAAATACTCCTTGCCCCCGTTGCATGCAGCTGACCCCAACGACTGATAATCAACGTCCCTTACTGCTGCCAAGGTGGACACTTGTCAACTTTGCTGTTTCTAGGGAGCCCAGATGGCCTACCAAGGTAGCCATGGCTTCAAGTTAAGTGAGATCCTTCCCGTGTTCCCTAGGGAAAATGCCCCCACCTGACCACCCCACTGGAACGTAGGCTTCTAGCGCCCAAGCCTGAGCAAAGATGAGCACACTGTACAAAAGGAGTCACTGGGATGACGAAGAGCGCCCTCTTACCCCTCTTGGTTCGAGGGTAGTAACTACTGTGACACTGCAGACCACCTCCCTGGGGCCCTGCTCAAAACTGGCCGCCTTGTGACTCGGCCCCCAAAGTAGATCAGAGCAATGTTCCCAAGTGGCCTAGAATCCAAAGACACCTACAAAGTGCTGGGCCTTCTTAGGAATAGAGCATGTGAGTTGATAAAAAATGATTGGCCTTTAACCTTTTAACAATTGTCAAGGGCACACCCCAGCTTAATGGGTGATACACAGGCTCCCAGATCTTCATGTCCCACTCTGGTACCTCGTCCTACGTCACTGAGGTAAAGAGAAGCCTGCTCAATCATGGAGGCAGGAGCTTTGTGGCAGAGATCATAGATACAAGGGCCTGGCAGTGAACACATGGAGTAATGGCGAGCGCTGGAGCCTGGATCCAGGACTGCAGAATAAATCTGAAAGGCGCTTTGGACCTGCAAACACTGCCGTCTGCTCAAGTGCTGCCACTAATGCAGGGCTCCGGGCACAAGAACCCACGTGACTTCTTGGTCTAAGAATGCAAGCTTTTGGCTACCATTATCAGAAAGAGCTCTTCTGGCTCTCCAAATTTACCCATCTCTTGCTCCTGAGTCCGCACACATGGTTGGCTGAGTTTAGGTCATGTGCATAAGCTCTAGTTTTGAGAGAGGCTGGAAAAACAAGCCTGCGGTATGTTCAGCTCTAGAGGGAGATAGATAAAATTTCCAAAGACCTGGAAAATGGCTCGTGTACAAAGACGTCCAGCAGAACCAGGTCATAGAAGGCAAGAACAGAATAGGTAATTCTGTCAGGAGAGACAGAATAAATGTGATAAGGGACCAGAGCCTAGGACCTTGTCAGCCACATTTACGCTGGAGCCTGGATCCAGGACTGCAGAATAAATCTGAAAGGCGCTTTGGACCTGCAAACACTGCCGTCTGCTCAAGTGCATTTACGGAGGCTAGACTTTCTGCTGTTGGCCATGGGGGAGCCCTTGGAGGCCTGAGCGTAGTAACTCCACGGGATTTGTGTCTTGGAAGGTTACTCTGCTTCCTGGATCGAGAATGCTCTGGGAGACCAGGCTTAATTCAGGCCAGAAATGATTTCAATTTTTGAGACAGCCTTCAATGCCGAACAAGGCAGCCCCAGCCAGTCCCAATATGACTCATTTGGATGTGAACTTGTCAAAAGCTTTATGAAAGTCTAAATATATTATCTCTATTAGTTCCTCTTTATGCACATGCACGAGAAGCCAATCTGCTTAATAATTCTCTATCCTTGAATGACATCCCTGCCTCTTCCTGGGAGCTATAATGCTGCTGAACAGGCTGCTTTGTTTAAGCACGACATCTTTTACCCTTTATGATGGAGCTAGCCTGGAGACACAAAAGAAAATAAACCCAAAGCATTCTTGCTCTGATAGAAATCCCATTGGGTTCCATCCCTGATTTGTTTTCCTTTTGGCTTTTTCATTTTCCTGTTGGCACCTGATGCAGTAGTACCACAATCTGGAGGGAGATACAAAGCGTTCTCTGTCTCTACCTTCTCTATGGTCTTTAAGGACCCTTTGAAGAGTTTAGAGATGTGGTAGTTACATAATCTGGTGTCAGTTTGAGAGAATTCTGCATGAAGAGGTGGAGTCTGGCCTGTCAGTCAGGATATAGCCAATGAGGCCTCTGTGTGGGCATGGCTTTCTCAGGATTCAGGAACACCGGTATATCCTTTTTGGAGGCAGGAGACACTCTCTTCTGCTCACTCCCTGGGAGACATTGCAGCTAACAAAACACATGGAACCTGTGCCAGCACCCTGAGTTGGAGAAGCCACTTGGGGACCTACCCTAATACAACCAGGCCTCTGGAGATGGAGAGGCCACATAAAGATCCCAGGCAGGGCTGAGATTCTAATACCCCTGAATTCAAAGACTTTCTACTCACTGGCCTGTGGTCGTCCTGCCTTTGGGGTCATCACGTGGGTTTTGTGAGTCTGAAGAGGACTTTATAGATCTGTATCAGATGTATGGGCTAACATCAGACTTAGGGGCTTGAACTGGACTGGGTTGGGATGCTTTCTTTTTTCAATCATTTTATTGGGGCTCATTCAACTCTTATCACAATCAGTACATACATCAACTGTAGGCAGACCATATTTGTACATTGGTTGCCATCATCATTCTCCAAATATCCTCCTACTTAGATGCCCAGTATCAATTCCCCATATTTCCTCTCCCTCCCCACTCCCTCTCCCCCATGAACCCTTAAAAATTTACCAAATATCATTTTTTGTCATATCCTGCATGGTCTAATGTGTCCCTTTACCCACTTCCCTGTTTGTCCGTTCCCCAAGGAGTAAATGTACATCCCTGCACTAGGTTCCCCCTTTCTACTCCACCTTCACTCCACCCTCCCGGTATCACCACTCTCACCACTGATCCTAAAGGAATCATCTGTCTTGAATCCCCCATGTTTCTGCCTCTAGTGTACATCCCCTGGTCAATCTGGATTTTTAAGGTAGACTTGGGATCATTTAGGAAGCATTTAAGAACTAGAGGAAAGTTGCATATTTCATTGTTGCTACACTGGACCTTGACTGGCTCGTCTCCTCCCTGCAACGCTTCTGTAAGGGGATGGGATGCATTCTTAATGTACAATTACCTTTGATATAAAATTCTTTCTCCTACACATGAGTTTCTCTGAGTTTGTTTCTCTAGTCTACCCAAACTAACACAAGAAACTGTACCAAAAGCTGCCACTATGCAATTTGCATGGTCATATGTGAATACAGAAAGATTATCTCCCAAGTTGTTTCCCCTGAGTATACACCAAACTTAGCTGCTTGCTATACATGGCAAATGACCATTCACTTGGAGGTCAGCTAAAGCAGGTCAGAGGTTATGCTCCCTAAAGTTTATCAGTCACCTAGAGCAATCAGATTGTATAGCCTGTCCTACCCTAAGTAAGGCCCACTCCTTCCTGATAAGGACAGGAGATTGTTTCCCCTGAAAGAGAGCCCAGGAAGGTCAAAACCACTCCAGGATGACCAAGGTCAGGTTGCCATATTGAGTCTAGGATCTGCCCTTCTTGTCACATATACATCCCTAGTCCCTCCCCTTCCTATTACATGTACACCCCTAACCCATCCCTTTCTGTGACATGTATGCCTATTGTACAGCCCCTTCCTGTGATGTGTGTGATTACCTGTTGTAGCAGTCATATGCTTATGTTAATTTTATGATTGAAATGTAGGGGTGGAGTCTAGCCTGTTAATCTGGAGATAGCCATTGAGTACCCAATGAGGCCCCTGTGTGGGCATGGCTTTCTTCTGAGACTTCTGGGAAATCTCATGATATTTCCCTGGTGAAGATGAGATGCTATCTCCCCAGTTGTTGAGAGTTAGTCTGAGAGACGATGAATCACAGACAAGACAAGATGGCAGCGTCTGAGAAGCTCGAGGAGCCAGCGGACAGACCTCACGACTTTGCCCTGATGGAGCCAGACCACTGAAGCTGGGGCGGCCACATGGAGACTTCTCCCAGCGTTTAGTTGCATCTGCCACCACTGGATGCTGTTGATGAAGCTGAGCCCTGGAGGCGAGGAGCCATGTGGCGATCCCTGCCAGCGCCAGGATTCTGCACCCACTGACCTGTGACATCATGAGTCAGAAGGAGACATTATAGACTGGTGTCGGGCACATGGGTTAATATCAGACTTGTGACTGGGTTGGGATGCTTTCTCAGTGTTCCATTCCTTTTATATATAAACCCTTTCCTTATATCCATATGCTTGTCTATGAATTTGTTTCTCTAGTCTACCCAGACTAACAGACCTGTAATCACGCCCCTAAGAATATAGGGATCTTGGCCAGAAAGAGAGACCTCTCAGTATGAGCTGTGCGTAGGCCTGGCTGGTGAGATTGTGGCTGTCTAGGAGGTGAGCGTGCAATCATGAAATGTGTCTGATTTGTTTATTTTACTCTCTCTTCTATCTCTCTTATTTGCTATGACTTTAATATAATCTTTTTCTCCTTTTTTTTTTTGTTTGTTTTTGGTCATCACTCTCTTTATCTACTTTAACTGTACAATCGCACTTACTGGACCCGTGATAGTGTGAGGACCTAGTTTCCTCCACAGTTGCAGACTATGGACAGCATCTTTAAAATGATGAAAAATGTAATTCCATCTAGATATTCAAAGAGTTGGATTGTCAAAGCTCCCCCTGCTGCTCTTTAACCTTTGAGTGAACCAATAGAAGCTTGTTGTGTTTCTGTTTTCCACTGTGCTTCCTTGAGGGCCCACAGGTGCCTAGCGCTATCACTGCCATCCTTCTGACAGTTGCCCCTCTGCATGCCTTGTCTGCTGCCATTTGTCTGGTTGCGATAGAGGGACTCATTCTGCTGGCTCTGATTGGGGCCTGAAGAAACCCGGGACTGTGTCCTTCTTCTGGAGACCCCTTGTTTTGAGTGACCATGCACTGTGCATGGAGTTCCTTGCCAAACTTCAGGGTTCAAAGGAAGCTCAGCACCTCCATTGTCCCTGGCATGGACAGCGGAAGGAGCTGTTGAGATTTTGGGAGCAAACCTGGCACTAGAGTTCAAGCGCGTCTCCCCATAATCCAAGGAGTCTCCATCCCATTAGGCAGGTTGAGGCCATCTCAACTTTGATCACTCCCTGCATTTAAGTCATTCATCTCTTATGAATAATTCTGGTCTGAAGAGACCTTGCTGGTAAGGGGATGGGGGAGCTGACTGAGGTTACTGGAAAAGTCAACATGAGAGGACGTAAGGGTTGCAATCTGGTAGGAGATGGTTGGGGGTGGCAGGAGAGGGTTGGCAGGATGTTTCTTTTGAAACTCTGCATGATGAAGCACATTTCAACCAAATACACAGTGTTTCTACAGAGATTTTTGTTCATGCTTTATCAAGATGGGAGAAGCATCAAAGGGTATGACTGTCATTTCATATGAGGCGGTTTGAGTGGCGAGCAGATGGAGATGGGGTTGGACAATACCCTGAAGTCACCTATTAGGAGCTGGGAAGATGACTTCCCTTTCAACAGCACACTCTGCCTCTGGAGAGTCCCAGAGGCAGTTTGTTCTTCTTGGGGCGTTTTGGAGGAGGGGTCAGTAGAGGGATCGAGCAGCCGTTGTCTGCAGAAACAGGGAGGGTTCGTTCATTGAGTCACTGGGACAAAGAAATCCATGTGCCTTTGAATTCCTGTGGGACATGGGCCTGGAAGGTTTCTTGCCCTTCATCAATCGGTCATTGATCATCGGGCTCCTGTTATCTTCCAGGGCCTGGGGACAGGAATACGATGAAGATTCAACTCCTTCTCAGAGGAACTCATCGGAAAAGAATACAGCAGCTACCCGCCCCCACCCCGCATCCCTTACTGAGTATCCAGAGCTTTTCCCGCACCTTTAGTAAGTGAGAAGGTGGTTCTCGATCCTCCAGCTTCTATGAGCTGTCATGGACCCTGCAGCGCACAACTTATCCTCACCCCAAGACTTCTCGGGGCATTTTGGAGGGCATTTAGTCCATGCTCACTGGAAAGCTGGTTCCCATCCACTCTTAGAAACCCAGAGTTGGGAGTCGAAATGCCCGTCAGAGGGAGAACGGACCTGTCTCCCATCTCAGAATTTTTGAAACCTGAGTGTGTTCTGGGTTCAGATGTTGAGGCAGTTTCTAGAATAGCGGCCCTCAGCCTGTGCATTGGTATCACCGAAGGAGCCTTAACAACAATGCCGAGATCCATCCCAGAGTCTTAGATGTGGTTGGTCGGAGTTCTGCCCTGCATGCTGGGGGTTTCCGAAGCTTTCAGGAGATCCACTGCTCAGGGAAGCGGAGAAAGGCTGCATCTTCTTACCCTCAGCACCAGGCTCACGCCTGGCAAAGAGCTGTGCTGTGTCTGCGGCAGGGCTGGTGCCATCCATGGGGGTGAAAGCATCCCGGACACTGTACACCATGAGGGGGGGGGAGGCCTAGCTTTCAAAAGCCAGGAGCCCCCCCCCTCCCCTCACCGATTTGTGATAACAGAACTGTGTCTCAACTTGGCTCCACGCAGTTTTCAGCAGCGCAAGTCATAACCACCCAGGTTGCGAGCCATGGCCTGGACTGGGAGAGATGCTTTCCACAAAGAAAGAGAGGTGGGTTGCAATGACACCTCCGGGAGGAACATAGATGACGGGGCTTCGAAGAGTTCGTAGAATTTCATTTTTCATTTTGCTTCCTGCCCCACCAACTTGTTGACGCTATTTCCTAGAAAGATGCCAAGAGAGCCTGTCACCGGAGGAAACCTAGTCAGGCCTTTCCCCAGAACCGCTACCAGCAACTCTCCCTGCCACGGAGTTCAC